>UELU01137152.1:0-68755 GCA_900490025.1 Megastigmus dorsalis
GTATTATATAATAATCATTTACAAAATGTGCCTTGTATTTTATATTATTTTATTTCATTTTCTGTCGCTTGCCGCTGTAGTTGTTTACACCGTGTGATATGTGCATAGCAACCGACAAGCGTATTTAATACACAGGGTGTACAAATTCGGAAAATATTGAATATAAAATTAGGACTTATAAATTAAATAACTTGAAAAGTTAATGTTTACGTTTTAGTAAAAGAGAGTGTATTATACACACTCGCGATTGGAAGACGGCAAAGTAATCTTTGCTTGATTATTTAGGCACTTTGTATTTGACTGTTATTTCAGTATGTATTACTGAATATTTTCAGTAACACTTACCCAATAACTTCAATACATTTTGCTTAATTCCTGCTTCAGTGTAATCTGCCGAGATAAATTAAGTAATGTTTGCTTGCGATTTTTTTCCGTGTAATGTTGATGGATTTCGGGAATAGATATAAATCTCTCTATTGTTATTAAGATAAATTGCACTTTAGTTTTTCAGTCCACTGCACAACGTCATACATCATCCTTTTGTATACAATATTTAATTTTATTATTAATCCAAGCCATTTGAAAATTTAATTAAAAATAAATGGAGTTTTCATTGTTCGACCGAAAATGGACGAGATATATATATATATTTCTGTGATTTCTGAATAGCCGTCGAATAATTCGAAACCAGATTGAAGGGCCAGCTATTCAACTAAATTTCGAAAAATTTGAAATGCAAAATACAACTCCAGTCATGCATTCCCGTAACTCTCGCCAAGCTTTTTATATTCAGTCGATAAGAGCTTTATTAATATCGCACTCCTCTTCCTTACCTCTGCCACCGTCATCTCACGATATAAGAAACTCATTCGCTACAGCGATCGTTATACTAAACCGCCGAAACGACATCTTCCAAATCTCTCGCTCACACCAACGCGAATCAGCTCGCAGCCATTGATATGCATCGGTACACAGAAAATAGGCAGGGGCTAAACTCGGCCTATATAGTATAGTAAACCCGTACCACCATCCCAATTGGCACGCGTGTCCAGTCCGTGTACGTAGTGGCAGGCGCAGTGAGGATTCGATCGGTGCAGGCGAACTCGAGCTGCCATATGTAGCAGGTATAGACGCTGTATATAAAATGCATGCGCCGAACGCTGGAAGGTGTGAAGAGGCGAGGAAAGAGATGGCACAAGGGACAAGGAAATAAATAAAGGCTCGATGCTGCTACTACTGCAAGAGAGATGGGAGGGGCATAAGGGGAGGGCTTTGGCAAGGGAAACAGGAAATGTGGAATGGGACTACAACGCAATAAATTAATTGGTCTTTTTCTATGATAAAATCTCTGTACGCTTGTCGCGTTATTCATTCATTTTCGAGTGACACTTTCAAAACTATCCGAAAGAAATCGAAAAATGAGTAACTTTGAGGTTTACTTTTTCATACTAAAACTCATTTTAACCTTTACGATTTAGTTGATTACTCGGTACGAAAAATACGTTAATCGCTGTTTTATCATATACTGGATCAGAGGAGAAGACTTTAGACTTGTCCTTGAAAATAAAACTAATGGAAGGTTCTACACAGCTTAAATTAGTATACAGAAAAACAGTAAATATTTAAAACAAAAGGCACGCAGATTTCGCCCTAGCATTTAGCAATAGAAAAATAAACAATTACTGATTTTCTATCAACTCGTTTTTTAATTTTCACCTCGAGCAAAAGACTCAACTTACTTTTCCACGCATTGAATAATAACATTTCAATTGCTATACATACATTGTCGGTTATATAACGTACTCGTAGCAGCTCGACACTGGCATTTTTTTCAGTGCAATTTGTGGTTAAAAAAATAATTCCCGGACGGAGAGAAAATGCTACCAGCGGGGGCATCAGGAAAAATAGGAGCACTTGAAGGAAGTATTTACGCTATACCAAGTAGGTACGAGGAAAGAAACGGTTAGGTTCGAACAAATGATGCAGCGAGAATATAAGAAGGAAGCTAGAAAACTTACCGAAAAGGAGTAGGAAAAGAAGTGAAAACTGAGAAAAGATCCTGTACGGGCTTGCACGAGGGCTGGGCCGGGAGACGCGCGGAAGTGCAGAGGCCGTGGGTGCGCGCGTCATTCCCGTTTCCGCTCGTCCCTCCCCACACCCCACAGCCTTTTGCAACATTAATAACATGACCGGAGCACTAAAACCTCGAGCTCGCGCGCGCAACTGCATCTCTTGTACGCGATATGGCGGCGTTCCAACGAGTCTTTTCTTTTATCTTGTTTTTTTTCGCCGCGCATATCTTTCGCTCTCTTTCTCTCTGTCTCTATCTTTCTCTCTCGGCTATATGCGCATATGGCCAAGTGTAGGCGCGTGCACTGGAATTCGCGCAAAAGTTTCTCGGCGCAGGCGCGTTTTCTTTTATTATGCGCCAAGAGTCGAGAGAGATGACGGGAAGCGGATCTTTATTGTATCACGTGTAATTAGCCGGCCGTCTTTTTACGATGGACTTGCGGAGCCGCAGCTCCCGGAGGTTCATCAGGATGTGTATATGTATGCGAACTGTGGTGCACAGCGTATGCAAAGTTTCTCCGCTGCGGCCAAGTGCCGTATATTTCAACTGCCCTCCCTTCTTTTTTGAATGATTAACTGCGCTCGCCATCTCGTATCGCACTTTTTCCGTTTTCACAGAGACGTGTAATTACAGGATAGACGTATAGTGAAACGCCGTGATTACTCTCCATTGATTGAAAGATAAACGCTTGAAGAGCACTTACTGGGTAGTCTATCGAGTTTCTATTTTCTGGAAATGACTTTTTTTTATCCCTGTAGCTTGGTTCTCTTCTGGTTTTAATCTGTTCCTCTATTATATGTATTTGTAATATTTTCATTATATATGATGGTAATCACATTTTCTTATAGATTTAGCAATAAAATAAAAAGCTATGGGTTTCGATTATTAAAAATAGATAGAGTCGGTAAAAATGAAAATATAATAAAAATGGTCGTTTTTAGAAAACACACGCTACGAATAAAAATAGGGCAATTTACAGCACTTGAAATGCAGAGGAGCTATAGCTTCCGAAAGATCTCTATACCATACTTTATAAAACTGCACGATGACAAAAAAAAGTGCTTCGCAGGTGCTATTGAAGCTGGGCAGCTGCGCAATAGGCGAAACGAATTTTTCGTCCATATCGGCAAAGAAAAAAAAAGAAAGTGGAAAACGATAATTAAATCTATTTGGTCCGTGGCCGGTGTGTGCACGACTCGGTCGAAATAGCATATATATATATATATATACAGCTACACGCTATAGGTAGATGTTCGACGATCGCCAGTTTATTATCCCAGCACTCTATCCGTGTGTGTGTGTGCGCGCGGCAATCGTAAATCACGTGACTCGATTGCAAAATTGCTGCCGTACGGGCTATACGTGCAATTTATCACACGCTCGCGCGCCGCGATCTTGCAAAAACGTTTATTCATCATTAAATATCACATCTAAATTCGTGGTTATACAGGACCCTTCGCTTCATTATGCCCAGCATATGGGGGGGCTTCGCTACCGTTAATTAATTAATGAAAATTCTATTATCTTTTATGCGCCTATACGATATATCTGCATTGATGCTGTTAAAGCGCGAGTTCGATCATTGCATTATTCATTACAGCGACATATAAAGTTTTGAGTAACGAGTCGTACTGTACAAATGCTAATATCTCGATCGTTATGGATACCGAGTAGATACGAATGACACTATAAAAAAAGTATAATTCTTCAAATTTAATAAAGAAACGCACGAGAATGTTATTTGACTTTTATGGCATTGCCTGGGACACCTACTTTGCAAGAAACCCAATTTCCTCACTGCCTCGAAAATTGTACTCTTGGAATAAATGTGTTAAGAAAATTTATAAATCCTCATGAATGAATTTCCCAAAAGGCTTTAACACGATAAAGGACAAACTGAGTTGAGCTGCAACGCTTAGCACTTCTGCAAATCAACTCTTCGCGGAGATTAGATCCAGTTTGGTTTCTGTGTATTCTCGCAGTTTCTCGCTCGAAACTTAATCAGGCGCAGACAAACAAACGCGTATCATCTCTGCCCCAAAAAAGTCTTCTCGTTGCAGAGAGAAAAAGCTCAGAATTCAAACCCTTTCAATCTCGATAAATCAAAGGCAAAGAAGCCAAAATTATTATCCCCCTAAAAAACAAACCATATATTTCGCCCGAACGAAGTAACCCAATAACCCTATATAGCGGATCAAGGCAGAGGAGAGAATGAAATACCCACGCACCGTATACAAAAGATTCCTTTTTTTCTCGTACATATATAACTTTTGCGACCGTGCAATAAATATTCTCTTTGAACAGTCGGTGCGCTCGCATATGAAGGAAAATATTCGCTATATTGTCTAGACAAAAAAGAGCTTCTCTCTCTCTCACTCGTCTATCTAGACCTGCACGTGCCCGACTACTTCGTAAAAGTCGGTCATAAAGCAGCTAATCAAAACAAACGCGGTACGTATGCTCGCTCACGACTGGCGAGATTCCAGTCAGCTGTATAAAGAAGAACGGGCAAATAGGGAAAGAGAGAGTGAGAGAGGAGCTGAGCTACCGCAATCCGAATCAGCATTAACCGTAACCAAGAATAAATTCACTAGGCTAACGTTGAAATCCCGGGTGCGACAGGTGTATAGAGGCCGGCTGAATTTTTGATTCCTCGGCTCGTATATATAGCCTTCCTGTCGAATTCCACGCGCGCTGGTCGAAATTTGCAAACGAGCTTGCGCTGCCGCCGCTGCTGTCGAGCCTCGAACGTACTCCGCAGAGAGATGGACTCGCGAGAAAGTGCATGCGCAGAGGCGCTTTTTTTCTGTTCAGATCTTTCGACTTTTTTTCTCTCTCTTTTTTGAAAGGTGGGGCGAGAAAAATTGTATTTACTTGTAAGCAGTTTAAGCCGTTGGAGCCGCTGCGAAATTGGCCATTCTCGGTGTGAGCTGCGCGCGCGAACTGAATTACGTAATTTTCGTTATAGTGCACTTCAAAAGTGCAATGCTCGTTTGCTACGTTATTTTTTTCTTTTTTTTTCTTCTTTTTTTTCGAGCCGCGCGATAATTTTTATTTACGTTTTCAAGCGGCTGCTAGTAGCGCGAGCTTTTTGTGCGAGCTTTAAAACTTTTTGATGGAAAACTATGCGTTTAAGTTGCTCTAATTGGTCGGGGGAGAGGGAGGGATGTAAAGGAAATTCTGTTCAGTAATGCCTGATGCTTTTTCAGCGGAAACTTCACTAAGCTTTGTATAAAATGCAATTTTAACTCTCCTTCCTTCTAGGCAAACTTCCATTGAAAGCTCTAATAAAGATAAATAGTTGCTAATTAGATATAAGCATTGTTATATTGTCCTTTTGCCATTCGAAATTGCATAATAAAATAATAGTAAGCCGTTGTTCGAGTTCTAGTCGGTATATTTTATTTCATAGGCACAAGTGTAATTTTATTCCCTTAATAAATGTTTCGCGTGCATGGGCTTATGACATCTTCACTTTAACGAATTAATTATGCTTCTAATGAATTTTTCAACGAGATCTTACACATGCTGTGCGTTTATTGCGGAATAAAATCCAGCTTGTCCGTAAAATATGCATTAGATGTACATATAATTTTTTACGGTATACTTCAGCACGTGCAGGTAAGCAATTTAACCTAGTACGTGATACACTGATTTATACATCACGCGATGTGCGAAATAAAACCTATAATTTGCTTATCGCGAGTAAAACCTTTCGAATAAAATATCCTTAAATGGAGAGTTTAATTCATAAAAAATAAAAGACTGCATTCGACTACGCTATTTCTAAATTTAGCAATTAAGGCATTATAGGGGGAAAAGAAACAGGCGAAAGCAGCGATACGCAAAACACAAAAATAGACTTTTTCACCCTCTCGCTCGACACGATTCGCTAATTTGCGCTCCAAAATGAAGAAGCAAAATAAAAAAGTGAGAAGCAGAATCCTGGGAGCTAAACCCGCAGCAATCGACCCGATTTCCAATTCTAATTTTTCTCATCAGAGCTGCTGCAGTGCACCGAGTACGCGAGACGCTAGGGACTAGGTATATACAGAAGAGGAGGAATATATTTCACTTGCCGGATATATCGCGATTAATTATCTTGTTCGCCGGGAGTGTTTGGTTGGTGATAGGTCGGACGCGCAAGGATAATAATTACCAGCGACTTGGGCGTGCCGGCTCTCGAGCGCTGCGTGGAAGTATATATATATATATATATGTGTGTGTGTGTGTGTGTGTGTGTGTATACGTGTGCAGTGCAGCGCGGTGCGGCTGCTTCGTTACCGATTCGCAAAGTGTCGCAGCTACGCGGATGCGCCAAAGTCGATTTAACTTGGCGAGTTATACAGAAATCCCAGGGCCCCGCGCGCCTTGATTCCGGAGAGTTCAGCCGCGGCTCCTCCTGGAAAATTACATCGGACATGTGAAGTTTGTACGCGCGGCTGCGCTTCGACTTCGGTTCGATTTCGCCTTCATTTTTGCTCCGCTCCATATATTGTTCGACGCGTGTAGCGCGACCGAATCTCCAACTTGATTTTCGAGATCGACGTTTCGGATTTATTTCGCTCGGTTGTAAACCAAATTCTATATGTGCGCGGGATCTTCTTTTGAGAATTATCGTTTCTTGATTTTAGATTTATAAATGGTGTCGGTTGCTCGTCGTCGAGCTGGGTGCGCGATAACGAAGCTCGCGTTTTGCACGATTCGAATTCATGACGTATATATATATATATGCGAATTTTTCCGCTTCTTTTATACAACCAAATTCGACGAATATGCGTTACTGTGCCGTGTTCAAATTTTAAGAAAAAAATTTCCTCCCCCATAGCATGAACGTGAAAACGTTTAATAGTTACTCCAACTAGGTAGATTTTCCTAGAAGCTCTAATCGTGCAGTACTCGCATAACATCGAATAAACAATGAAACAAAGAATTTCCTGCACTATATTATCGAGCTATTATACGAACGAAATTTTCAGATATGGAATAATCGCATCTGCCATTGTTCCAACGAAGCGTGTTTATATACAGCGAGAAATTAAGTGTTGAATAAATGAATCCCTCTTTACAGAGAGACGTGTTTAAAAACAATGGCCTCATTTGGTACACGTATATAATGACCAAGGAATGAGCACATTTGAAGCGATTAACAATGAAAGAGCCCCGCGCGCCTCGCCAACTTCTCATTCGAGCCTCTAAATAGTTCACAAAGCCACGCGCGGGCGCCGTATACTCGTTGAAAAGAAAAGGGAAGAAGAAGCGGCGGACAGGGAGAGGGGAAAAAAAATATAAATTAATCCCCCCAACGCAAGTAAAGGGCCCCGACGGAGCTGGCCAGTTCAGAGCGAAAGCATCGGTTTGCGGCCGCCGACAATTTCGGGATTCCGCAACCTCCGCGGGCCAATTAATTATACGCCAGCTTAGAAAAGGCGCGGAATCGTTTCTCGAAAACTTGCAGCCGTGTATGCCCGGCACTGTTACGTGTATTATGCCTTATACGCACGATCGTCCGATGCAAAGTTGACCGGATGTAAACTATAACGGCCGAGCCGCGCTGGCTTTTAATTGAAAACTTTGCAATCGTACTCTACAGCGTTTAACCGGCAGTGCGGGCGAGTCGTAAAATGCGCGGAGCGATTACCGACAATCGTCCCGCGTGTTCATAGTGTTGACGCTCGATGCTATGCTCGCGCGCGTCGCTTTATTGTATAAAGCGCGATACGTTTGACCGCGATGTTATTCGAGTTTTCTGCACGTACGTTTTTATTTTATTCTCGGCTATTTGCTATTGCGGGGTGGTTTTGCGGCTGGTTAAAATAAGCTTGCATAACATTTTGATTCGATTACGAAAGCTGTAGGTGCGCATTGTTAAATTTTCTTTTTCGTTCCGTGATGTTGCTATGATAAGTGACATTATCCCCAATGGGTATTTGATTTATGGTTTCATTATAAAATGTTTCGTTTAATTGTACATTAATCATGCAATCTATAACATATGCACATATATTCTCTAAATTCTTAATTTTTTCGTTTGAATTTAAGCAAATTATGAAAGCGCGCTCAAACTCGATGACGGCATCGTTGTAGGCCAGTGACTTTTACATCGCGATAATTTTATCGATTCAATGTGTACTGATATAGACAATTTAAAAGTTTTAATGTATACCTGCTATCTGAACAGGATGTTATAATAGTCGTACAGTAATAAAAACGTCCGAAATATTGGCCATCAAATAAGGAGATATAATCATTTGGTTCGTGTAAAGATCACTTTCCCTCAATTAATATATTTCATCCACGAACGTATATTCCAATAAGGACGTTATAATAGATTAAAATCCCATTAATAATTTACAAGCGATAAATTTAATTTATTTCGTATTATACATGCATTATTTTAATGTAATATATTAATAGTTCGAGAGTCAGCGACAGATTTTTGTGATCAAAACCATTCCGGATAATTTTCCACCCGCGGTAGGTTTTGCAATTCGCAATTCCTTTTCAATTATCTTCCAAAACTTTCAAAATAAAAGTCAGCTGGTTGTATGACGTGGAAAAGCCGTCAGCTGGTATATTAAAAGTGCGAGCGGCGCTCACGCGTGCTTTTCATCCTACACCTTTTACTGCGTCAGCTGAAGGCCTTTTCCCTGGCATATACGCAGCTGACTATTTTTTTTTGTTTCAAATATCATGTAAAACTATTATATAACCAATTATCAACAGTTGTAAAATCAGTAAACTTTTTTAAGTATAAAACATAAGTTTCTTACGTATAATCTACCGCGTTACAACCAACTGATTATCTTTTTTTTTCCATTCTATACAATGTACTTAAGGGGATGCCGTACTTTTTCTTTTGCTCATATAAACATGTTTTTTCTTTCGCTAATATCTTTTTCTATTTAGAAAGAAAATTAATATTTGAATTCGAGCGGCCTAATGCTTGATACAACAAATCTTCCTGTACTAGGTGAAGTCGATCTGATTTATCGTTTTTTCAATTAATTGGAACTGGTAAGAGATGTTTACGCATTCAAAGTTAACCTTAAAATTATGATCATATCTACTTTTGTTATAATATTTGATATTTATAATTTTGAGTTATATTCGGGCTTGGCCGGCGTAGTCTTCGATGCTAGTAAGCTTTCTGTATAACCGAGACTTATGTGACTTATCGTTTTTTTAATTAATTGAAACAGAGAAGTAGATCGAATCATTCGAGCAGGAGGTATGTTCCTGCAAATTAATTTTCAGCCCGGTTGAGTTCGCTTATTATTCTTTTTTAAACGTACGTGGGTGGCTGCCGTTGTCTAACCCACCGTTACTGCTGACGTTACGCCAGCTGACGTTCACTAGGCCTTATAACAATAGCATAAATGAAGTGTATTACATAATTTCTAATCTATATGAAATCTAGTAATATGAAAATAATATAGGATGTTTGCTTCCTTACTAAGGGAGTTTTGTAATTGTAAAAATTCTTTTATAATTTTATTTTATAGTAAATTAAAGTAAATTAAATTAAGTAATGTAAAGTAGTAAAATAAATTATGAAAATAGATATTTTAGTGTATAATAATATTTAATCATTTGTTTGATCAATTTATTAATCCTGCGATTTTGTACGTGAAAATATCACTCATTCATATTCGTATTCAAAATTAGAACAATAAAAATAATTAGACCTTACATAAAATTCGTTACAAACGGTAATTGAGATATTTGTATTTTAATTAATGAAAATATTCGCTACGCTGTTTTTGTTCTTTCTCTGTAAATTCTCTTTAAATTTAATTAATTATGTAAAAGTAATTAATACATAAACTGCGTGCATTCTCTATGACTATAATTAATTATTCTGGAACATATTTTACTATAGATAATGCTTCACATTTCATAAAAACCAAGAACAATAATAATTTAATTTTCTTATCATAATATAATTTTTTGCTAAAAGATAAATAAGCTGCAGCAACATCAGTCGTAATTGACTGCAAATAAAATATGAGCAAGGTAAGTTATCGATTTTCTTCTCAGGTTATTTTTCAGTTTCATTAAAAAAGTATTTAGCAAATAGAGTTGAATATACGCAACACAACATACTAGGCTATAGGTTGCACTGTGAGGCATTCTATTTATATCGTGTTATTCGTTTGACATAAAAGCAGAATTAAAGAAATTTCAAACAATGCACGAGAAATAAAATTAAATCTAGAAAGTTGGAGCCCCCTGTCTCTGTTTCACACGAAACGATGACTTTCTCGACCGTCTCACTCGCGCTCACACACACACACATGCGTACGCACATGCATCGAATAACTCGAACGGCCAAATTAAAGAGAGAACAAAGCGCACAAAAATTGCACCTCGCGCTAACAAAAGATAGGAGACAACAAAAAGAGAACGCGTATGTAGCTAAAAAAATATCTCCCAACAGAGACGGCAGCAGCGCTATGCGCATTGTATCTAAAGTCCTCAACTAATAAAAGAATTTCCTTCTCCTTCACCTACAGTCGTTCTCTCTCTCTCTCTCTCTCTCTCTCTGACTCTCGCGCTAACTCTCTCCTCTATTTTCCGCGTCGCGACAGCTGCCTCCCGTCGCTGCAGCTCCGCCGCGCACGCACCAGCTATACATCACGCACACGTACTCCCTATGTATATATATACACATATCTGCACACCAAAGTCTCGGGCGCGTCGCGCACGTATAACGCGTGTGTGCACTGTTCCCTCCCATTCCCATATCATATGTATATATACATCTGTGCACGGTAGGCGAAGATCTTTTTAGCATTATTGGATGGAAGATAGCGGAATCGCGCGCGCGCTACGAGTCTAGCAGGAGGTGGAGGATACGCGGGAGATGGCGAGAAAATAAAAGGTAAAATGCAGCCAGGCAGCGAAAGAAATCCGAGTAGCACTGGAGGCTGTACATGTACAGATATATATGTAAGTATGTATGGAAGTTGCTGGTGCTTTCTCGGCGTGGCGAGGGAGTATATGCCGCCTCTTCGATGGCGGTGCCAAGTGTGGATGCGCCGCGCGGGCCGCGAGCTGCGAACTCGTCGCGTTACATTTGCGACGCTCGAAAGCACCTTTCGACTTTCCGAGCCGCTGGCTTCGCTCAAGGAGCTTATGGGCGACCCTGTTTGCGGGAGAAAGAAGCGCCCGAGGGGTGTGAGCTGCTGTGTGCATAGACAGAGAGAGAGAGAGAGAGCGCTGGAGATAAAATGTCTCGTGATGGCGGCGAGCTCGCAAGGGCGAAAGGCTACAGCGGCTGCCGAGCTGTGAGACCTCCGACTCGCTCAAAGGAGTACATGCGCAAACTCTATTACACTGTTTGTTGTTATCGGCGATTAAATGTGTGTGTGTGTGTGTGTGTGTGTGTGTGTGGCTTGTCGGCGAGGATAGGAAATTTTTCTTTGCTCTGCGTTTTTAGGACTCTAACGCAGTGTCGCGTCGAAAGCGTATGAAGAGAAAACTGAAAATGTTGCGCAGCTATTGTTTGTAACGATAAAAGTACTTGGGGGCATAATGTACAGAATATAATGGATAAAGTGAGCTATAGGCTAATTTCGTTAGCTCCCGTCTAACTCGAGCCTGGCCGTAACTACTTACGCCCGCTCCATATAATACCTCAGCATTTTAACGCTTTAAGTGAATTTTCATTAACGCTTTAAAAGGATAAAACTATCTCTTGTACGAAGGAAGGTTTTTATCCGCACGGGTAGAATTATAAGAGGGCTAATAGAATTATGAGAATTTATCACGGGATAAAATTCGCGGAAAAATCCATTTTTAGTATAAAATTCGAATAATGTATCGCATAATTGTCTCGCATTCGTTTACCTTCATTTTAACGTACAAATTATCGAGAGACAGAAAAAATATAATGGTAGTACAACGACGGCACAAATGTGCGAGATCAAGATTTTTATCGTAAAATTAAAAGAATTCGTGGCACATCACATATGTATTGACGACGAATAAAAATAGTCGAAAAGTGCGAAAGGTTCGTGCGCAACAATTGGCGGCCGAGCAGCAGCAGCAGCATCGCGAGGTGCGCACCGCACGATCCCCCGTGCAGAGTGCAGCTCGCGCTCGCTCGCAATATATATATATATATATATTCAATGACGTACGCCGCGGCTTCCTTGAAGAGCGGTATACGCGGAGCAGTACGTGAGCAGCGGTATAGAGTGCGCACAGCTGCACCGCCAATAGGGCTGCACAAATTTCTGTCCTCCCTACTCCTACGTGCCCTGACGTCCATAATACGCACTCCTATACACACGTACACGCATATATGCAGGCGGATGGAAGGAAGAATGGAGCTGGAGCTGGAGCGGAGCGCGTGCGTCTATGTGTGCAGCCACTGGTATTAAAGGGGGACCGCCCGGACCGCCGCTGCGGCTACACCTGTTCTCCTAAAGATAGACGCGTAGTTAGCGGCGATTACGCGGAGCGCGCGCCGACCGACCGCGTAAATTCGCATTCCCGCGGCGCGCCGGCGACGATTTTAATTAGGTTTCGTGCTGCTGCTGCTGCTGCTGCTGCTGCTGCTGCTGCACGGGAGCCTCTATGACGACGTATGCGTGGGTTAGGTGGACGCGTCGCTCGTCGTTTCGTGGCGCGCGCGCGCGCTTATCCGTTGAATGGGAAAAATTTAGTGATTGAGGATGGTGCGTGTTTTGGACGGTGAACGAGCGATGGGTGATGGTATATTGACTAGGAACGAGAATGAGATTGACCTTTGGCTGATTCTCTGTTGATGGTGGACCCCGACTACACTGACAATGGAACGATGTAATTATTGTTACCAATGCTTATCTGCTATTCGATAATTGGAGATTTTTTAATCAATAATTTTTTGTATGGTTGTTTTTCTTTTTATTCATTTATCGTCGCTCCATTTATGCTCCCACTCGGTGCTAATCAGCGATCAATTTCTACAGATTTTGAATGAGACAATTAGTTACTATGAAAAAGGAAAAAGATTTTTCATAACTCCGAATATCTATGCAAATTAAATTTGTATAAGAGAGAGGGAACGGAAGAGGAAGGTAAATTGAATTGTTTATTATGCCTTGGCGTACTCTGATCTCACGGGAAATACCTATTGATCGCCATCAATTTCCGAGTTTGTAATTAAAAGCAATGAACCGATGCTGAAATTATAACAGGGAATCGAAAATACCAATTGTTCGTGTCCGCGAAAGTTCCTACTGTCATAATTGTCCAAAATTCATTTTCCTCGGCAAATCTCGAATTACCAAGCAAACTTGCATGTAGTGATTTATACAGTAACATATTTAGAGTATCTTCCTCAAAACAAAGTTCGGAATAAATTAAACTTGATAGTTTCAATAAACAGATTTGATGTATTAATGAATAAATTTCACGTTATTTAGTAAATCGTATCTCTAATTTTTTTATTTTCATTAATGAAAATGGACTCATTATAGTCATTCCGCTATGCCGATTGGCAAAGCTAATATAAATAACAATATTTTTTCAAACTTTGCAAATCAACGATCAGACTTACAGTTTTTATAATGTTATAAATCAACCTTATTTGTCTAACTGTAACTAAAGTTAACGCTCCACGGATCAAACCTGTAGTAAAAATAAAGTAAAATTCTGGAAAAGATTTATTTTACTGCTGACCAAGAGCTTGGATCGTAACTTTTTTTTGGATATAGGTTATCCTCAATAAAATGTGAATCTTCGGCATCGAAGGAATATTTTGTCTTACTAAATAAAATTCCCAAATCCGTTCCTATAAAGTAAGTTTTTATTCTATTATCTCCATTCTGTATTTTAAATATAATTATTTTATACAAGATTTATATATTCATTTGGTACAAAGGAATAAAGCAATCAAAAGTATTTTTTTTCGTTTATTACGGTAATAGAACTAAACACAAGAATAGTTTTTAAGTTATCATCTTTGACCATTTCTAAAACTATAAGAAGTAAAATCGTATACTTTTTTTCTGTTATTATCTTCCGCAGACGATCTTTACATAGTCAATTTTATTGGAAAATAAGAATTTCGAAATAAGATTCATTTTTCCATTTAATTTGAAACTTTCTGAATTTTTCATTTTGAATTGAAAAAATTTGAAATTCGTTGGATTACTTTTGCAGTCAAATCAGCATCAGTTCCGTAAAGAACATGTTTTGTATTTGGATCATGATTTGGTTGAACTTTTTTCGTCAAACATAATCCATAATTTCACTTTTAGTTTCTGCAGGTATATTAACAAAGCTTAGTATAACTTTAATGCTTTACAACCAGAATAATGGTTCATTCGATCACGTATGTAATAGCGTAAGCAATCATAATCCGCGTACCATAAAAGCTGCATCCGGTGAAATAATGTATCACAGTTATTGTCAAAAGATTCTCTTGCTGCTTTTCTCGATAGCTAATAAACTACTTTCAGTATTAATACCGAACGAATCTTAGATATTTTTTTTCGTTCTTACTTTCTTTATTAGGAGCATTTTCATTAACAATTTCTTCGATTACACGATGTGAAACAATTTGACAATATACTGGAAAACCGCAGCCATCAGCTCGTCTTCCGAATGTGTAAATGTGGGTGAATGATGCTATTGATATTTGAATATGAATTATCAAATTCAAAGTATTGAACGAACACCATTATGTTTGATTTGTTTCCTTTGTATACGACGACCAATTAAGGATATTTTACGACTAGTCAACGGAAAAATGTTAAATAACATTTTCAAAAAAATCAATTCAGATTTAGAAGAAATGTTCTATTGTAAAATGTTCAAGGAATTATAGAAAAGGCCGGGCGTGTAGCGATAGTTGCATACGAGAATATCTAGATACTTACCCTCTGCCTCTACGTATATGCGTATTTGCCTACCTATACTAAAGGAAAAAATGTGCACGAGCATAATAATGATTGCAGTTTTAAAAAAATAGCATCGAACGAGCAGAATTCCAAAGTGCAAGACTAATAAATCTAAGTCCCTCTTCCGTTATTTTTCTTCACTGATATTTCAAGCGGATAAGGCCACAGAAAAAAATGCCTGAGAGATATAGGATAAGAAAAAGAAGGACCATAAAGAAATAAAAGCCAGGAAGATAGTCACCGGTAAGAACAGCAAAACGTCTTATCTGTCTCTATCAAGTCTTTCCACGAGGTTCAACGCACCAGAGGGAAAGAGACAGAGACAGAGACAGAGAGAGAGAGAGAAAGTCGAGTATGGAAGACAGATTAAGAGAGAGAGAGAGAGAGAGAGAGAGAGAGAGAGGAAGGGAAGAGAAAGGTAGAGGGAGAACCTTGACGTGCCTCGAATGCTGTGCCCCCCGACGCCATATGTCCGAGGTTTTACGAGACGCCATCTTCACCGGAATCACTTGGGCGTGATGCGCGCGCCAGCAGCAGCGGCAGCAGTAGCAGGCAAGACCTTTTCATAAGGCTCATAAAACACTTGCACCTACTTAAGAGGGAGGGGAACTGTAGTGGCGAGGAGGAGGGAGACAAAGAGAGACTAGTGGGAACAGCAGCAGCAGCAGCAACAGCCCCCGAGCCATGCGTGCGCGGCAGTTTGGATAAGCGCGGAGCTTCACTTTTATACGAGCGACCATTGCATCGCTAAGCGCGCGCCGTATTCCTATTGACCTGTAAATTTTACGATTCTTCTACGTAGTGCGAAATGAATAAATTTTTCGCCGACTCTCCTCGCTCGCCCCTTTTCATCGATACACTTTCTACAGCTGCGGGGATAGATACTTCGAACGATGTCGAGCTTTGGAAAAAGTAATAAAATAATGGATGTTTTGATGCGGCCGCGCGCGCAGCGGGTCATGTATGCCTAAGGGGCGTGCGACGTCATTTTCCAATTAAATCACTGGATGGAGCTGATATCGTTGAGTGCAACCGGTTTACCTTTTCCTAGTATATATACAGCTATCTCGTTTTGCTTTGTGAGCATAGGGCAAGAGATATTGATTGGTATTGAGATTTTATATTTCTCTTCAATGTATTAGACGGTACGGAAAGTCAAATAAAAAGGTGAACAGCCAATTTTTAAATAGATAAGATATTATAATTGATGATCTTTGCGCTTTCGTTCAACGGAACAACAAATGAACTGTGTAATGGTTAGATCGATAAATTATGGGATGAAATTTCAATTTTAAATAAGTGCGACGTTTTCGTTTCGCTTGATTCTTATGTAACTATGTGCATACATTTAAATGAATTTTAATTGTTAATTTCACAAAATATCGATAATAAATCTCTTAACCGTGATGATAAACCGCGTTTTTTCCACGTCGTAAATTCAAAGTTTCATTGGGTAGCTTCATTTCATTGAGTTAATTTTATTAATTGCATAAACGATCCAATACTCCGACCACCTGTAATGGTTAGCATGAAAATATATATATATATATATATTAAATTTATTTTATAAATCGCTCGTATAATTCGCGATAAATCTTTAATAATTGAGCGAATTACATAAAATCGCGTTATACACAGTTGATAAAATACGCGTGTATATAGCCGTACTTACCCACGCGACATTTACAACTTGTAATAAAATGCAAAAATGCAAGAGGACATAATTCACCGCTCGTACGATATAAAGAATTATTCAGTGGCGAAATAATTGTTCAGCCAAAAATACGCATGCGGCAATCGCATGCACGTGATATCGCACGTAATCTGTACACGTATCGAAAGCACATCGGATCGCACCAAAACTCTAATTATAGATCTCAATGTAACCGCGAGTCAACACCCGAACAAAGCGTACGAAGACAATCGATTCGTAGTGTACAAAGACCGCCAAGTATAACTAATGAATACGCAATTAGTCCTGCAATTTTGCAAAGCTCTCTAAACTGTAAAATAAAAAGGCAAAAAGAAATTACCGACTAAGGCTTAAGCGATTACGTGTGTGTCTTTGTCCGTGTGCGTGTGTGTGTGTGTGTGTGGGCGCGAGCACGTGTGTACCTCTCGTCGCATTTTTACGACTTGCTGGCACGAAAAGACCGTAAACCCATTCACGCGCTCACACAGACACCATACGTATACTACACCAGAACAAGCGTTACCCACGCGGATATGTAAAGTGCCTCCCAACGTTCTTTCGAAAAGCGCTCTCGCGACGTTATTTCGTGCCCGCGCTCGACCCACTCGATGTCGTTTAATTTCGTTTGCCAAGTGCTGCTGGCTCTGTCAGCGCCCGGGCAAGGGGAGAGAGAGAGCCTATAAGCTCCGCGGGCATAATTCAGCGGAATATAACAAGAGTCGCGCGACGCCTCGGCTCGAGACGTTTATATATATTATCGCGAAAGCGGGGAGGGGGGAGAAAAGGTGCTCCGACAGCGAGTTAATATTTCGCGTGCTCGCGTGGAGCAGCCGCCTCGCGACGCGAGGAATATAGTCGAACGAGCCTCCGCATGGCTGCGTCCAAAAAAGTACATATATATGTGTGACTACTAGAGCTCCGAATTTATTAATATAAAAAGTACTTTTTGTACATGCCATATTGCAGTCGAGTACACGAATGTACACCTTGTTTGTCGCAACACAAGACTGGCCTGGCGTTGAAAAACTAGCAGCGATTAATTCGAGGCGTTCATTTAACGTGGCCAGTTTCATTTTCGTCAATACAAAAAAAATTTATGTCTCATGCAAATACGAAAAACGATTACTTTTATGCATACGAGCTTTGAAACGGCTGTTAGTCAATTTGCTGCTACATCCTATAGCCTACCAATCACCTGTTTCTCATTCGCAATTGAAAAAGTGTATGCATGAGAAAAGTAATCGCGCTTATAATAGCTCAAACATTGAAATTGAAAATCTCATTACTAACATTTCCTCGTCGATAAAAATGCGTTTAATTCAAGTGCGTGTATATACGCGTTTAATGTTGTTTTAAGCTTAAATGAGAGTACTTGGTTGGAAATTCTCGGTAGTTATCTGCTCGTCGTTGTGGCGCAGCAAGCGGGTGGAAAAAGTCAGCATGTGCACAAATGGGCAAATGGGCAATTGCAACTATAAGCTATATATGGGGCTAAAGCGATTTTGTTTGTAAAGTAGAATGTGCAACTCTCTAAGCCGTAGCTATAGTCGCGCTCGTATAAGTGCACAATACTCCAAAGCTGGTGTATAGTTTTTTGCATGAATCCATATAGTTCATTGGTATTTAATGAATGCTAAAAAATTAAAGGTTGAATCGGTGAACAAATCTACTTTAGTTTGCATATTATTATTCATAGATTAGCAATACCTATTTAATGGAATTAGTTAAAAATTCTTAGTGGTGTAAGAGTCTATACACTATAATGAAAGAGAATTAGAAATAGCTGTAGGTGAAAATTAAATTCAGGTACACAAACACAATGTACGTGAAACGCGTGGATTGAAATGCTTTAGACAACAGCACGAATGATCATCAATATTGAATGCCGTTCTATTAGACATGCCAGTTACTATTTACGCAGTCTCACTTCTCATACCAATTATCTAATCAATACCACTCTATACTTTAGCGAATTGACTTCTTCCAGTTTCATTAGGCTTTCTAAACACAAATACTTGAGTCGTGTATAGATGTTGAGTATATAGACGTGTTTGATAAAAGGAAAAGTTGACAAGGACGTTGAGCAGTTATTTCGACGAGAAAGTTTATGCTAAATAATGATAAACTTAGCTCTTCATAAGCTATTCCGAAAAGTGAATAAGCGCTTACCGTTATACAAATTGCACACACAATTTTGGCGCAGACTAAAAATTTACCAACAAAAAATAATCTGACTCCTTTAAAAAGTTGTCAACCCAGCCAATTACATGTTACCCCCCAATAAAAGTCAGCTCCCTATAACAAAAAATCACTTCACTCCCTGCCCAGCAATTCTCGAATTCAGAATAACGTATAATGACCGATCAAAAGGCGCCAATACATAGAACTCCGTCGAATCGTCGAATCGGCCCGCGCGGCGTCTGCTCCCAAGCCCAGCAGCAGCAGCAGCACCAGCACCGCACACCAAACCAAATCGCCGTCCAATTTTCCGCAGCCATGGCGGTAGAGAATAAAAGCTCGGCACCGACCTGCCGTTGTGCCTCGATCCTCGACGCCGAGATCGAACGAAAAGCGCCAATCTAATTTCCCCATCATTGACCAGCGGCCGCGGCGGCGTCGTATACACACGCGCGCGCATCGCACGTTACGATCTAATTTTCAGCCCCGCACGCGCGCGCACGCGACACGTACACGGCTTATGCGGACGCAGCACGTAAATCTGGTAATTTGAATTTTGCCAAGCAAGGGCGCTGCACTATTGCAGCGTTGTTGTACAGCCTGGAGTCGATGTGCGCGTGCCTGTATGTGTGTATGCACGAGGACAGGGGCTGGCGAGCTGTCATCGATGGCGGAAGAGTGGGTGGGGGAGGCAGGCTAGACGCGGGCATAATGGTATAGACGAGCCGCAGCGGCGCAGCGCCGTGGCTGCGCACATGCGGGCCGCACTCCTGGGTTATGTCAGTCGGTGCAAGAGAGTGAGAGTGAGAGAGAGAGAGAGAGAGAGAGAGAGAGAGAGAGCCGCATCCCGCCGAGCTCAATCAGCGAAATCCATCAGGGCCGATTACTATCCGCGCCTCGGAGCATTGATATCCTGCTGCGTATATGTGAGCAGCCGCGCAGCCTCGAGATCGCGCGAGCCTCTCTCTCTCTCTCTCTCTGTGTTCTGTTTCCAAGGTGTCGTACGTGTCCCGCTTTTTTTTTTTACTTGTATTCCTTTGTTTGCATTGTTGAACTGACAGCTGACTTTTATCTTACTCCTTTTTTGCAAACAGTATATTTTTCGAATTTTCTTTTTGTCTTTTTTTTTTGCGGGGAAAAAGCTATTTTGGGCGAGTTGACGCTCGTTCGCGGTGAAAAAGGGTGTGGCTAGGATTTCCCTGCTTCTATGTATGTATGTCAGCCTTTTGTTTGGGCTGCTTACGCGAGGGAGGCAGGATTTCTTTTCTTTTTTTGAGATTCGGTGACCTCACTTTTCGACCGGTTATTCGGAAATTTGGGACAGTTTAGTGCGAACTTTTAATGCCGAATAATTCGGATAAGGATAAGATTTATTATTCGTGAACTAGTTTCAAATAATTAGTGCCGCAAGAATTTTGTTGAAAGTAATGCAATCTATAATCGTTGCATAAAACTATTGCAGTAGGTACAAAATTTGAGCATTGTTTCTTTTATCATTGGATAAAAAGCTAATTTATGTCCGTAACTAGAGGAATTTATCAGTTAAAATAAGTAAAGGATACTTAAAAATAGTTACTCACGCGAGGCCTTTGAATGAGATTAAGATCAGATGGTCTCTTGTATGCATTACAATCAATTACAACCTTTTGTATAATATAATATAATATTGATACACATTTATAAAATTAAGTATATCTTTTATTGCTAGTACGATTAAAAATAAATAACTTTTTTTAATGCCTTCAAAATTCATGTTTAATAGCTAAAAACTACTGAATAAAACGTTACATTTTTATGAGAAAGTTAGATTTCTTTTTAAATATATATTCTTTTGTAGAAAGCTAGCCGTATTCTAGAATGTATTCAATTTCCCACCAGAGTATTTGAACAAACATGTTTGTTACAGTTATAGTGATCGTATAAATAATAATCCGTTTACCAAATATTACTTTATATTTAATCTTCCACTCGACAGTTTTGTTAATTTTATCAAGCAACTTCTCTGACTGACAAGTCTGTAGGGGAATTATATTTATATCAGAATAATGAAACATTTACTCAGACCTACATGCTACAATAATTTCATATAAAATTAGAATTCAGTTCCAGTCTTTGTTAATTGGACACCTTTTTTGTTCGCCTTAAAGTCTTATCACTTCAGTAAGTAGAGAATAGTAGAACTAATTAATAAAAAAGTACCTCATGTTTAAAGTAAGTCCCCGGCGAAATCAGAATACAATGAAGTCTTGAGAGGAAAAGTACAAAACCTACATCGTCACTTAGAGCATAAAAAATATTAAATTTTAAGAAAAATGGACTCCTTTACATGATGGGAAAGTTAAAAGAAAATTGATTGAATATCGAGCCTTTCTGCACTCATCTGTTTCTACTTCCATGTATTAAGTAAAGGAAAAAATCTTTTCGAATTTCTTAAAGCTTTGTCTTTTTATACTCTAGATGATGGTATAAGTCTCGTACTTGTCCCTTGTAATATCAATAGAGGCCAGTGCCGGGATCCTCCTTTGCACATATATTAAAACTAAACTATTATAAAATTCTCAAATTATTCGTTTTCGAAGTTTAAAAATAAATTCTTTGAAAGATTAAAATATTTCCATCCAATTTGTTTTTTCACTAATTATTGATAATATTGAATGAAGAAACAAATATAGCACATTACACAAGCATTTACATTTACCGCAAAATAAGCTTGAACATACTAAAAAATTTACAAATATTATACAAAGCGAATTATATAAATAATAATTTACTTGTAGTACTGAAATTACACTTTAAATAATAAAATAATATAATCGACTAGCTCGTCATTCAAGTAAACAAGATATAATTGCTTTTATTCAAATAATTCAAAAAGTCCGCCGTCATCATCAGACAAAAGAAGTGTCTAATCTAAAGGAAAATATTTTATATTTGCAAGCAAAAGGCAGAAAAATAAAAATGTGTTGATAGCCTGTGACTCGTGACAGAACGTATCAAAGAAAAAAATTATCAAGAAGAAAGAGGAATAAAGAAAGACTTGGGAGAAAGATGACGTTGTTTTTGCAGAGAAATTTTCAAAGAACGAAAAAGAAAGATCCGTGACGAGCTCGAGGGATGGAATATATAGGAAAAATCGAAGGACAGTGGTACATAAAAATAAAACATGAAAGAGGAAATTTAAGTATAATGTACAGAGAAAGAGAAGAAGAAGAAGAAGAAGAGAGAGAGGGAGAGAGAGAGAGAGAGACGATGAACTTTAGACAAAAAAATAACAGAAAGTCAGTAATATAGAATAACATAGAAAATCGGGTCAAAAATAGAGCGAGAGAGGGTCACACACAAAGATGTGGAGAAATACTGAAAGAGACAGTTAGAGAGGTATAGAGAGATAGTATAGCAACGTCGAAGAGAGAAAGAGAGAGAAGAGAGAGAGAGAGAGAAAACGTCAGTTGTGTCGCTGTCCCGTGCAGCCCGTTCGAAACTACTGAAGCCTGTGGCCTCGGTAGCCTCCCCTTCTCCTCTCTCACTCTCGAATGAAAGCAACGGACCGAACAGCATTCATGAATTAGCCCTTAAATGCTTGCTGGTAGTATCTCTCTTTCATTTTATCGTTTAGACCAGCCCCTCAAGGCACGTCATTTTATATTTGCGTCTAGTCTAGTTACGTCTGTGTCCGTGTGTATCCGCGGTGTGTCGGTGTTACGCGTTAATTGGATTCTGAATTGCAAGTGAGCGGCATTAAAAATAGAGATATGCACCGGCGACGCGGTGCTCCAGTTTGCATAGTCTCGAAATGAAGCGCGGAATATCATTAGAGCCGTCGTTCCAAATTGATTTTCACTATTGATTTGTTCCACAGAGAATTACAATTTAGGACTGACGCACTGCCGCGTTTAAAGGACTCGCTATATTCTGCGAATCAGCTTCGAGTAGCGATGCCGTCTTGTTGATGATTTTGCTTCAGTGATGACACCTCGAACCAATATAGTATTGTACAACTCTAAACTGGTTGATAATTCTTCAAATATCTTTCTTGTTCCAGAGTATTAGTCACGGATGATCGTTCGCATTTTTTACTTTGTAGAATACAAGTGCTACAGTTTAAGCGACCATTAACTTGATTCCGCTCGCTGGATTTCTAAGTGCGCACAGTTTAGCTTAGCAGATCTATGCAAATATTATTATTGTGCTGGCAGCAAATGTGCTTGCCTGTGTGCTTAAGAAATATTTACTCGTACGCATTCGTCTTGTCAAATAAGTCTTATTTGAACGACTCGAGACAAATATTTTCTGAAATACTTAGGAATGCCATACGCAGCTCCCAACACATTTCCTTTTACATTGCGAAGTAATTTACACGCAGAGTCAATGAGTAAGGAAATATTTTGGGAAGCCTTACAATTTCGGTATAATATTGACATTATTATATGCATTCTTTATTTGTGACGATAAATTCTATCTTTAGCTTTGTTAAGTAATGTATTTTATTTAAAGATATTAATTTGAAAATCCTATAGTATTTTACTTAATTTCATCTACAAGTTTAAAAGTAATTAGTCATTAATCAAAATAAAATCAATAAATGTATTATATAATTTATTTTGGTAAAAATTTATATGGTTACGATATTTCCTATTTAATTTCCTATATTTCCTATAGAAACCATATATTGTACCTCGTTATTACTTAAAAAATGTAAAAGATAATGTATATTCATATACACTAGCGAACCGTTAAAAATCAAGAATGACAATAGGAATCAATGTCAAAAGCACGAAGCAAAGAAGTTGTCAGAAACTCAACGACTAAAATATTATATATATATATACATATGTATCAGCAGTATCGTCGTCGACCCAATTACGAAATAATTTTCGCAGCAGTCCCGCAGTGCTTTAATTCGCAAAAATCAACAGAAGGACAGAGAGTAAGAGAGACTCGGACAGGTCGGCCCTTATCTTCCGCCTTACTGCCTCGCGCGCAAAATACACAATCCCATCGCAGCAGCTCAATTCAAAGCTTCAAAGCTCTTCTCTATCTCCATCTCTCTCTCTCTCTCTCTCTCTACACACACACACACATTCGCACACATCGTACCGATTCTTATCCAACTTCTTTCAAACTCCCGCGGCCATTAGTACGAATTCCTCAAAACCCCACTCTCGGACTCGTGCATACTTCATCATAGATTCTCGGTAACGCGCGCGCACACACAATTGGCTGTATATAATATCGATGGCATTAAAGACCCGCAGCGCGAAAGAGAGAAAGAAAGCCGTCGCGTTTTGTCCAACACTTCCGGCCTCGAGGTGATGTGCACAGACCCATTGGCTCTAGCCTCACACACACACACACACACGCACACTACCTTTTTCATATATGTACTCCGTCCGAGCGTCGCGGAATGTGGTATAACGAATCGATAGAGGGTTCGTGTGAGTGTATGGAAAGCCGCCGCTTACGACGACGCTGTGCAATGTCGAGCCGATATCACGCCGCGTCGTTTCCTCTTCTCCTTCACCTCGACTTCCGCGCTGCGAGCGATTAAAGATGCAAGAGGCCGTCGCCGCTCGGTGAGCGCCGCGCGCAGCTCTGCAGGTGCGACTGTCCACGGAAATGGGATGCATATGTACGTTCGTGTGTCTCTCTGTGTGTGGGTGTGTGTGAGTGTAACGATATAAGCGATACTAACCAACTGAGGATACTAGCCAACCGCTCGTCGATATTTAAGTGTGTATATCCGCTTGGTTCTGCAGCTCACTACCGCGGTTCGGACTAGCCTTTCCTTAGCTATATAAGCTTTCATCGTTTAGGCCCGCTCTGCTTAGTCTGGTGCTGTGTCGTTTTGATTCTGGTTCAAGGGATCGTGCAGGAGCGTAAAATATAGTACAGAAATGTATGATTTTTAAGGGAATAGAGGATGCGTTGATTAACTTTTCCTTTGACAAATTTCAGCGGTTTGGAACAAATTAGTTTCACGGTGTTATTACGGACAATAATGTTTTTTCGTCGAGTGCATTTGAATCTTCAAGTTGGATTTAAAATTTATAAAATTTATACTCTAGTTCATAATAATTCAAGTAATAGAATAGCTACCTATGATATCATTGAATAATTAAATCGATGTTATTATAGATACTTCAAGGAATTAATTTATTCTGTTCTATAAAATACAATTTTTCTACGTATGAATTACGATCAATTATAATATATAATATAATGTAGTAAAGATAAGTTTCATCGTTTTTCATACTCTTCAAGTTTATTTCAAAACTGTAATTATATGAAAATGGCTTTGGTAAAAATATTTCATGGCTTGTAAACGTAATACAAATTTCCATTATTGAAAAAATATATATACACTTAAATGAACATGTTAAGTACAAAAAACAAGGTTTATAATTAGAAAAAAAAAGAAAAGTTATGCGCAAGTAGATACATCCCGAGTATTGTAAGACGTTGGCTCTCAACTTTCATTACGTCTTTTCATTCTCATATGTATATAGATAAAGAGACGCTTGCGACAGGAGGTAATTTATATTTTTTTAATTATGCATTTTATTGTTTGAAACAATGGTTTATAAGCTCTACATTTATCTTCTTTTGTATTACAAAACACAAAACATCGCCTTTCTTTTTTGTGCGCTAGACCTCAATTTACAACGGTTCCCCGCAGTCTTCAATTCTCCTAAATAAACCCCGCAACAGCTAACAACCCTCAAGCGCACACTCATGAAAAAAAAAAAAAAAAAAAAAAACATTTTCGCCCAATTATAAATTTGCACACTTTCATGTACTACGTTAATCGTTTTAGTCATCCTCGCGCCGTTCGGCATACTTTGCGTCGACAACAAATTTTCGTATTTGCCCTTTGCGCAAAACGAAGTTTCACCTTTTCACGCGTGCATCCTGGCGTTCCCTGGCGCAAATTCAGCGCGTAGCAGCAGCAGCAGCAGCGGCGGCCACGACAAGCTCGAGTGGCATATAATTTAAAAAGCGGGGGGGAGCTCGTGTACTACTACGAGTCGCGCGGGACCGTGAGAGACATTTTTTCGTACAAAGCGCACCAACGAATTGCGGATTCAACCGCTCTAACTACACCTGCACACACACGCGCATACACACGCAGCCACACAGATAGTGCAAAGCGTAAATTTATCATACGACGACGTGTAACCGCGGTCGAGGGTTAACCGAGTTAAGCGGGCCCGCTCTGCTGTATTTTATATTTCTCTCCCTTCTTTCTTCTTTTTTTTCCTTTCGTTCTTTCTCTCGTTTCTTGCGTTCTGCTCGCGAATGTATATATGCGCGGGCTGTACAAGAGAGAGAGAGAGAGAGAGAGAGAGAGAGGTAGCTGAGTTCGGGAAGCGGAATCGATCGTTTTTTTCCATGTAGCTGATGGCGCCCAGTTAAAGTTTTCGCGTCGAGAGCCGAATGCATGCCTAGCTAAATAAACTGGAGAATGTGTAGGAGCGCCACACGCGTGTTGCAGTGCTTAGTTTAAACGAACCCCCGTTGTACAGATAATCTTTTGCGGCGAAGACTTGGGACAAGTCTGCGATTTGGAACTTATTTCTTTCTTTCTTTCTTTCTTTGTCGTGATATTCATTTCTTTTCTGGAAATGGTTCAAGTTCCTCTTTGATTAGATGCATCTATTATGACAAGATTTTCTCAAAACTACAGCCTTTCTATCTTGTACTTGTACTTGTATTTATTAAACCAGAAAAATTTACATAAGTAAATCCTACAGAAGGAAACGTAACAATTATTATAAAGATTGGATAAATTTATTGATAATTAAAGAATGATTTAATTAAAATTAAATTGTTCACGATTATTTTTTTTAACAGATGCGGTAATGTATAATTTAATTAAACCAAATAGGTACAGCACCCGCGCGCGGTAAATTTAATTAAATAACGAAGAACTCGTCGTCGCTGAATGCTGAATCACTTTGGTTAACATAATAACGACAATGCGGCAGACGACATATTATTTTTCGCTGAATTTTCAAATGCGATTTTGCCAGGACGAACACACATGTCGCCCGGATAAAATGAAAAGTGTCCAATTCAGGGGTGAGGTCGCAACGAATGCCCCTCGCATCTACTAAATTAGCACGCGCAAATCTTTTTTTTAGCGCTTTCATTTCAGCTCGCGGCGCGCGCTTTTAACCTTTATATCGTCGATGCTCACTGTAAAGCAACAAAAAAAAAAAAAAAAAAAAAAAGCAACAAAAACAAAACAGCAGCGCTTTTCTCGCTCGTGAAAAATTTAATTTTTTGCATGCAACAGAAAATAAACTCCATTATTGAATGTGCACGGCGAAAACTGCACTTCTGTAAGGGCGATTCCCCCCACCCTCCCGTCTTCCCTACTCTGCGCGCTTGAAAAGCGCGCGGCCGAGCGCAGCGTAAAACAAACTCGTAAAATTCGCGGTGCGAAAGCGCGTAAATAAAAAAGAGGCACGGGGGGAAAGGGGGAGGGGTACGAGGATGCGGATAGAGAGAAAAAATTTACTTTAATGCCCGTTTTTTTTTTTTTTTTCTTCTTACAATCCGCTTGTGTGCAACGCGCGAGCGGCGCGCGTCGTAAAAGTCAGCTCGCGGATGCATCATCAATGAACCTTCTGATTTGCTTTTTATCGCTCGCTTACTCTTTCACGGCTCATAGGCGAAAACCGCTTCTCTCGCTCTTACTCTTTTACACACTCTTTCTCGCTCATGTGTATACCAGAATCGAATCAAGCCCGAGTTTAGTTTGCGTGAAAACGCTTTTCCGCCTAATTCGAATTCTGCCCCCCCTTTGATTTTTATTTCCCGTGAGCTTCGCGCCTTTGCACGTGCTGCGATAATTAAGAATACGGCGTGGGGCTGGTATTCGTAAATTTTATCAGTGAAATTAAAGTTAGAAGTATAGGGGAAAAATTTCGTGCTGCACACGTTCCGTGCTAATTGAAAGTAGCGAAAGATTAAATCAAACATTCGACTCCATAACCTCCCGCCTTCGTCCATTAAAAATGCAGTGATTGTTTCTTGTGAATGTTTAATCGCGATAAGGTCGATATGGTATGGGTCAACGCTAGTGAAAGTTTTGAATTAACAATTACATTTGTATGATATACTTGCACGGAAGAAATTACTCATTACTATAGTTGTTTGATGTCAATTTACTTTTTTTCATTTTTTCTTCTATATATTAATATTGATTTCTCTTAATACTGATTACAATTTATACTTTTTTATATAAATAGCTGCCAAGAATTAATTGTTAATTATTTGAAGTGCATTTTACAAAAATATACGTGCAAGACTAGTGTGAATCTTACTCTCAATAAATATCTTTATACTATAAGGATTCCACGATAAAACCAAATCTAGAAAACATGAAAGATCAATATATATATTTATGTTGTAAAGTATTCGATACTATATAATAAGCAAAACATAACGAATGTGTTACAAGCCAAAGTCTGCATTATCGCTTTCCCATATATAAGTAACACTCGAACGCGTGAACTTGAAGAAAAATTTGGAAAATAGTCATACTAACCGATCGTGGCGTCGCACGCTTATACCTACCCCTATAATTACGCTAAAACTACGGCTCGCGCGAGGCTCGCACTCTTGAAAGCTCCCCTCCATACTGGTTCGCACTCGACTATGCCACAGTCTCTCCGCAGGCCACAGGGCGAAATTAAATTTACGAGAGTGAAGCTGGTTCATTAACGTGTCGCGCGCGTACGGACCATTGGTCGTGTTACGTATACCTCTCGAGAGCAGCGCGCGCGGCCGTTATTGTAATTTAATATCCTCATATAATGTAGCCCATGGGCCTGTATCGACGTGTATATATATATATATATATATGTATATATGTATATACGCGTGTAGCCGTGTGAAAATGCGTATAGGAGTCGTAACTCGAGTTTGTTAGGTCGCGCGGTGTATGAAATCGCAAGTGTCGGTATTCGATTGCGCTCTTCCTCTCTCCCTCTCTCTCTCTCTCTCTCTGCTCTCTGCTCTGCTATATGCTCTGTTTATATGGTCCCACGTAATCTTGTACAGTATAGTCGTCTGTTGCTGCCGCCGCCGCCGCCGCGTGGCAATAGCAATAAAAATGCATGTAGCCCCGATATTGGAGGCTGGTTTTGCGTGTGCCTCGCGGTTCGCTGAATCTTTATTGGACCAATAGAGCCGCGTTGAGAATTTTCAACTATTTTTACGCTGAACGGTGTACAGGGGCCTGCGATGGTTAATGATTCAATATGGAAAACCGACGTGTGTCTGAATCTGCCAAATAGGCTCGATGGCTTTGTTATATGTTTTTGGATGCAATCGCGGAGTTTCCACTGATCGAGTGAATAGATTTTTGTCTATAACCAAAAAAAAAAAAAAAAAAGAATTCTGCACTGCGAGAAATTGTTTTTTTTTATCTTGCTTCTAAGTGAATTATGAAACCTTGAGCTTTGGCTCCGTGCTTAAATTTTTTAAAAACTATAAATTGTCTATAATGAATAATTATTAAGGTTAGTTATAACTTACGAACGTCTTGAAGGCAAGAAATATTATTGAGTGGCGAGAAAAGTATTTAGAAATAAAAAGCAGGTAAGTAGTTTTATTTTGCTACGGATCTTATTTTGTATAATAATAAAGAAGCTAAAAAACTAAAATTATATGTAAAGGAAATTAAAATGACTTATGATTAAGACCTAAATAGCGCAGCTAACGAATACCTATTATTCTCCAATGTAGCATATAGCCTCGGTTAATTCGGTTCTAAATTTACAAAAAAAAAAAAGTCGAACGCATTGAATGTTTTATAACGAATTATAATAGGAAGCTTTTATATTGTTCCATAATGGAATCGACGATCATTTACTTAGGGCTCAGAAAATATTTACTCCGAAAAAGTAAAGTAGGTTAACCAAGCGAATCAATTAAATTTGCCCCGGCGTCCCACTTGAATCCCACCGCATTGCCACCCCAAACACACACGCCACGTTTATAATACAGATATTAATACTCGTTTCTTCTATAGCGTCAAGGCAGAATCGACTCGGTCAGCCAGCTAGTACTTTATTCATATACATTTAATGGCGATAAATCTCGTATATGTATAAAACTTGTTTCGCTCCGAAGACACTTGAGTTCCATTATCTACGATGACCACTTTTGTCGCGATACACTGCGCGGCTCTCCCCTTCGGTAAGAAGGAAGGGAAGTCATGGCTGCGCGAGTGCGGGAGGCAAGTAGAGTTTCGAAACTCGCCGCCTCTCGTCCCCCTCTCTCTCTCTCTCCCCTCGTCGACTAATCATCCAATTACTTACTACTTTTAACTGAATTTCCAGCCGTCGTTGTCGTCCACCTCCATCTCCTCCTCCATCTCCTCCTCCATCTCCTCGTCGTCGTCGTCGTCGTCGTCGTCGTCTTCGCCGTCGTCTTCGTCCGAGTATATAGCCGAGCCAGCGAGTGGGAGATTCTTGAAAGACAAAAGTTCGGGTCAACAGCGCAACCTATTCCCACTCTGGCTCAACTCTCGTTCTCTCTGTCTTGCCCTTCTTAAGAGGACGTCGAACAAGGCACGTCGGAGAGAAAAACGTCGAGCAGTCGAGGAGAGCGCGCACGGGAACGAGCTTTTTATACACCTGTCTGACTCGCTGCGTTTTCGCTACTTATGCACTCACTCGTTGCTGCTGCTGCTGTTGGGGCAGTAACTATATGTAGCCTGGGGAACGAGTGAATGAGCCGCGGATGACTGCATGTTTGCATTCTGGGGACGCCAAAGTTGCGAGGGTCGTGTAGTAGTGGCGAGCACAACTTTTGAATGAAACTCAAAATCCCTTGTCAAAATGCGTTTAACCCGCGCCGTGGAAGAAAACTGAGTTCCTCGCCTCTTTCTTTTTTAACAGCTTTCCTTAACTTTCCTTTCTCCTGCGGCCTTATCAACTCGTGACACGGGTTACCTTTATAAATGTGCGATCAACAAATTAATATTCTATTTTAATGATGAGAGAAAATTCATTGGTATAGCTAAGGAAGCGATTCTTTTAAAAAACGAAATTTGTAAAATTTTTCTAATACTTTTTGAATTTCGTGTACCAGTTGACATATCGAACATTATCGTCATTCTATGCATACCGATATAGATCCTAATTAATAATACACAATGTATCCTGTTCTACGAGCATAATATATATTTTAGCCACGGAGCACCTGTCCATTCCAAAATTAGTAACTCATCAATTTAATTACAATATGCTGGCACATTGTAGCGCATTCTAGTCTCGGCTCCAACTACTCGTGCCACCGTCACTGTATAAGGTCAATACGTTCCATTAATGCAATTAATTCATAGAGATAGTGATTTTAAAGGATATTGTCAATTAACAATGTGTTTATTCGAAAGACAGTTGGATTCAGAACGTTGATCAATTCGTGTTATAGTTTTTCAAGTCCAATGAGTATATTTTATTTCACTGAAAACTACCCTACGGTTATTTATAATATTCACTTTATACTCTTGAAAACGTGAATGACTTTTAAACCACTATCATGCATTTTCAAAGCGTTTTTATTTGAAAAACTTCGATCCAATACAGAAAGAATTTTATTAAATTTTGATACACGAAAAAATTGTTATATGTGTTACATGAAGCTTTAAATAAATCGAGTGTTTCGTGTTGAAAAAAAATCTGTAGCTCGACAGTCGGCACCCGCATGTAAAATACGTAGTTATGAATAAATTTAATATCCGGTCGTAAACGGCGAACATGTTTCAGTGACCCTTTGTAATAGAAATATTACGACAATTAAACTAGGACAGATACACGACTGTAAAACTGTCACGAAGTCATTAATTATTGTTTGACGACGACTAAAGCGCGCACACAGATGATCATATATCTTAACTCATCGCTCTTTATTACTTCTAACCTGGTACAGTACTATTGTCACTAATTTATTATGCATAATAGGACTTGGTACTTCCACACGGTGCCATAATAATAAATAATCTTGAACACTTACAAGAGTTGAATCGCGATATTCGTATTATCGCATTTAAACACCTACACGAAGATGTATTGGTACTAATTATAATTTGAACGATGATGATCGACAATCACTTCTGACAGCTTTAACCGTTAGCTTCACACAAACAAATAAATAACAATTGACTATCGATAATTCTATACAGAATTACAAATAGACCATATACGTATTAATTTTTTTTTTCTTTCGCACAAACGAAACCATTGAAATTCTATATTTGACTGCCCACTTTTCTCTATTTCGATAATCTACATACATATAATTAAAACCGGGCGCAATTTCTCAGAGCGTATATATACTTCCTTTATCATGGCGGAACATAGAATGAACCCCGGGGATAAAATACGATTATAGCAGTTCACGTGCGCAGATAACGCAAAAAATTACAGAACTAACGTACCCTAATTAGACTACATGAGTTACATCAATTACCGAGTTAAAGAAAGATTATTTAGTTCAGCAACTATGCGGCGTTACAGCTTTGAAATTATCTCAGTCTGCTCTTCGCTACACACACACACACACACACACACACACATACAGACACACACATTGGAGTCAATGTACTTGTGCGCGAGTCATGCGTTCGGTGGCTGATCCTATCAACAATCCGATTTTATCGCTATTATCTATTCAGTGTCAATTTGAATAGCCTCTGCCACGCAGTTTGTCCGGACAGGGCGTTAATCTAAAGTTCCGCGGCAATTGTTGTTTTGGCGAAAACGAAGTTTTCGGGCGGAAACGTTTCATAAATTAACTCTCCTGCATTTGCTATTACATTAATTCCCGAACGCTATAACTAATAGTGGAATATAAAGCGAAAAGGATATATGCAGCATACTGAAAGGCGGAGCGTTGTTTTAAGCTCCCTCGTGCCGCGTTGAATAAAGTTTCGCAGCAGCGAGACACGCGTCAACCGTGTGCCGCGTTTCTGATTCGATAATTTTGTGCAAATATTAAAATTGGATTTGCTATGGTTTGCAGCGTCGTTTATTTTGAATCATAACATTTTCACTCGCGCCGCCTGTGTATTCTCGAATAGCTTTATATTGCAGTGTGAAACACTGCGAGTACACAATGCGCTGAAAAAGCGCGCCCTTTTGTTGCCATTCTTCGACGCTTTTATGTGCGACATATATATATTATACCTATAGAAAACGTAGGTAACACCTAGACACGTAAAAAAGAAAATACCGTCAAAAACCGAGTACTTTCATACACGGCGGGAATCACAGAGTCAATCCGTGTATAGCTAAATTGTAAAGGACGACAACCATTTTAAAAGAGCTTTAGTCCAATGAATGGAAACGTCGCTTAATTACAATGATTGTAAGTACAGCATTCTTATTATATTAAAGCCCATTTTTCTACTATACCCATAAGATTCAAGAATTGAATCACGCGAGAGCAATTTGCACAATGAGCGTGTGATCAGGTGTAAAATAGAAAAAGAAGTCCACCACGCGTAGAAAGATGAGCCTTTCAATGAGACTATAAGAGCTTGAGCACGCGATGCGTCTATTAAATAAAATCATTAAACGAAAAAAGTATATTCCACGTAGTCTTAGAAAAGCTAGATGCGCGGCTGTTCTATTCGACCTTGAATCTAAGTACCCCGGACAATCAAGTCGTCAAACAACTCATTAAATCTGAATTGCTCGCCTCATACAATATTCACGTGTGTCGGTTGATTCTCGTGAATCACTATTAGGTAATTTTCCTAATCGCGCACGAGTGCGCGACTCGTTGCGCGGCTTTTGTAGCGCTATGCTCGTACGCAGCACTGCAAATATTGCACAAGGAAAAATCTCTATATGCACTGCACAATTTCGCTTACCGCATGCATCTCCCATACTGAAAATCCATCAGCACCGCAGTACGGAGAGACGTCGGATACAATATGCATGAGCCCCCATAAAATTGGCGCGTAAGGAGAGCGTATATATGTACAAGGTGCAACAAATGTTTTCAATCAATCTCTCGCTCAGCTGTTTCACTTCCAACGCGCATTTGCGCGCATGCACGTATATAGAGGGCGGCGGCAATCGAGCGCAAACAGAGCTTACCCAAGTATCCCGGAACGGGATAAGGGAAAAATAAACCAGTATGTACTCTCGCGGTCGATCGTGACCAAACGTTATTCCAGTTGCCAGAGATAAAGAGAGAGAGAGAGAGAGAGAGAGAGAGAAAGGGGAAGGTATGCAGGGCGTGCGAGGATAAGACAGAAGAGGGCGGAGGGAGCGTGTGGAAGAGAAAAAAAAAAGAGGAAGTGAAGACCCATAAAGAAGTTGGACAGGAGGAGAGCGCGGGGGTGGAGGTGGAGGGGGTGGGGGCGCGAAAAAGAAGGAGAGCGAACGCTCCGAAATCCTCCGGGGAGCCAGTGCGCAGCATTCGGAATAGAATGTGAGCCGTGCGGTCGTACGTAAATTCACTGCCAAGCGAATCCAGAGGTTTTGTGTGTGCGTGTGTGCGTGTGTGTGTGTGTGTGTGTGTGTACAGCCCCGCGCAACGTGGATAGACGAGTGAGATGAGGTAAAGACGAACCACGCCTTATATATATTATATATATCCCCAACCGAGCTAGCCAACTAAAGGGAGCCATTAGAGAATATGCTATTGGGGTTTGAAACCAATTCGCCCGCGCAGCTAGGCTCTGTAAAGTACCAGAGTCGTAAAAGAATAGCCACAGCCCCACAGTGTATAACGTCGCGCCGCTGCTAATACCTTATTTTAAACGGATGCAGGTTAAAGGAAATTCGACACGACGTACAAATTTCAACCGACCCAAGGATGATTATTGGAGAATCCCGTGGGCGCGGATAAGCTTTTTGTAATTGAATATCTGCAGCTGCAGGAGTGTGAGCGAGGTATACACTGAAAATAATTTAAGGCTTATTTAATGTTTTTCCAACAGTCAAAACAGCTGGTTCCCTAAAAGGCTAAATGTACTTTAAAAAAAGGGAAATATCTATCTTTTTTTAAAGTTAAATTCTCTGTTCCTTAAAAGGGTAACAGAAATTAGCTTATGAAGGCGATTGAAGGTACATAAAAAAAAGGAAGAATCTTAAGTTGACGTTTCGAATGCTACTGATATACTAGGTGAAAATCAATAAGTAACATATTTAATGTCAACTTTTCAAATACTTGCGATAAATTGGTTACACACTCGCACACACACGTACACACATTTTCTTTGCAATAACGTTCTCATTTCTTTTTCCAGTTTGAGGGGCACTTTACGGCGCCGATTCTGATAAAATAAATAACCGAAATATAACGTATATACGATATGGATGAGGTGATGTCGATACTTTGTACTAAAATATATACCAATGAAATTTGTGTCGATAAGAGTAATTGTGACAATGTTTACCGCTATAAAAACGCATAAATGACAATGTCTTTCAGCATTATCATTTCGTTTAAATATATAACGAATTTCGCTATGTTTTAGTAGAATATGCTGAGCTACATTCTGAAAAAGCTGCGCGATACTCAACAATTCAACTCCGTAGCTCTTTGATATCATCGTTCAGAAATAAAAGGTGCAGATCAGTCGAAAGCCACACTCTTGCGGTAAGTCCGCAATTTTCGTTACACTATCGTCAAACGCTTTGCCATATATGAGGGCGTATAACCGTCGCACTGGTGCAATCATCTTTCGCTGCGCATAAATACACGCGCACACCCGATAACATAGTTTTTTTTATCACGTCCCGCTGCAGATTATAATGGGTAGGCACAATAAAACGCCACCGTACGGTCGGAAACTTGCACCTGACACGGCTTAGATATACATGTACACATCATCATACCACTGCATTATTATCCGAGCTGTTTGTGTTATATCGTGCGTCAGCGGCGGCGCGCAACTCGCGTCCCTCCCCCCAAACTTCCATCTCCTGCTCCTCGCGTGGGGGCCATTATATCCACGGCGCGCAATTTACATATAAGATAATCGCGCGCGTGGCCTCACGACCATGCTACGAGACCCTCTCTCTCGCGCACACATGCCTATCTATATAGACTCTCTCTCTCTCTCTCTCTCTCTCTCTCTCTCTGTCAGTGGGGAGGAAAGTATGCTTTTGGAGATGGCGACGTCTTTTACTTCGAGGGGAGGGGGGAGGGGGGAGTTGGTGCCGCGCGGCGACAACGATGACGAGGAAAATCCTTCTATATAATTGTCCGGAATCCTCTTTGAAGAATTACTTGGCCTTTTGCCCCGCGAGTTTTCTCTGCGCGCGGCCCGTCGTGGTTTAATACCCGGCAAACGAGCGTTTAATAACGTTTATACCGGGCTTTAATACTGCTGCGCCACCGAGTGTTAAAACTATATATATCCTTTCGCGTGTATATAAAGCGAGCGTCTTGCTGTATAACGTTTTCAAAAAGACTCCCTTTAACCGGCTTTCGTGGCTGATTTTTTAAAGCTCGTTAGGAGAAGCTCCGAAATTCATTTAACACCGTGGCTTAACCGCGAAATACCTTGAAAGCCAAATATAACTGTTACAAACAGCATTTACTTCAATCTGACGATTTCTTTTCAATTCAATGTAACTGCAAGTAATATGTATATATAGCGCAGTGTGCTTTTTCCGCGGAAAAGAAAAAATTTACTGCACGGTGTGGCAGATATCGCGATAGTGGTATATATATATTGGGAACAATGCTTGGTTAACCCCATGAAACGGCGGGAAGCGCAATTTTTTTCGATTATATCTATGCAGCGTCCGAATGTGTAGATGACAGGGTATACACATAATTCACAGGCGAAGTATAGGAGACGTCGATATAAAATTTGCTGCATAAATCAGAGTCTCTCGCGGGCGTCGGCGGTCCGCTACACGGCGCGAGCCTTTCCGCAAAGAATAAACTAAATCAGTTGATCGCGCGCAGTTCTGGTCTATTGGGCTTTTTGTCAGGCTCTTTGTGAGATTCCGTTTTTGCGAAATTTTATCAGTCCTATAGGTGTATATATATATTCGCACACCTTTTTCCCGCCGAGTCCTTTCTTTCATATGCGCATATAAGAATCGTATTTTGATGCGAGTTTTACGAGAATCGATTTTACGGGCTTTCCTTTTTTTTTCGTTATACATGAGCTTTACGGCCTTCTTGTAAATGGATGTAACCAGAAAAGTTTTCCGATAAGTGTATAAAATTTTAGTGTACTGGAGCGTCAGGCCATCTTACGCATTCTTATTTAGATTCTTTTATTAATTTTTAACGTTAAAACTTTACATATTAAACTGGTATATAATAGTTTGATTATAATGCGCGGAATAAAAGAGCTTCATCTATTATATTATATACCTACTGATTATTTATTTACATTTTAAAAGTGGTTTTTCTACTTGAGCTAATGAACGGGATTTCGAGCTACAAAGTATAAAATTTATCTAAAAACGTCTACTATCGTAGTCCGTAAAAATATTATTTAATTCATATTACAGAAAAATTCCTTCGATTTTTTTTGTATTTTAAGATCAGCATAGCATAATTATACAGGAAATGTCACATCTATATGCACCTCTAAACATGATAAAAATATAATATTGTCACGCGGAAATACATTACAAAAATACATGAATCAATGTATAATTGTTCACTGATTTATCGTTAAACGTAAATTTAGAATTCGAGGTTAAAACAGTTGCAATGACTACATAAGATAATAGCTAGTCCAATACACATTGATTATACGTGATTTATAACGAAGCTACATGAATTTGTTTATAATTGATCCGTTTTTATTCCACACACCTTCTAAGTCCATGTTACACAAAACCTAACGTTATTATCCATTATAGGACGTTTCGTAAATTGAAACTAAGATGATTAAGACGATATACCTATACTCCAGTCGAGTTGGAAATAGCGAATTATAAAGTTTAGTTAAAAACGGCAGCAGAACGGAACTACGCATAAGAAGGTTTGTAGGTCCCGGCTTCTTCGGCACACGTCCCGCGAGCCATATCCGAAGAAACCGCACCGCGAAAGCCTCGGCACATCCATTAGCCATACAGGCGAAGATCGTGACGGTGGGTCGTCGGCCACACTGCCTTACATAATACCAGAACTCGGGGACAAAAGGCTCCGCGCGCAATGAAACTCACCCTCGTTCTCGTTGTTGCCGATGACGATCTCCGTCTGGTCGAACTCCCCCTCGGTCAAGAGCTCGATCGGATCCTTGGGCAGGAAGACACCGTCGATCGTCGGCGCCGAGGGAAATCCAAGTATACCTCCGTAACTGTTCCACTGCTGGACCGATATGGTCTTGGCCTCGACCGACCTCATGCAGGCCATCACCCTCGCCGGATTGTCCTCGAGCATCGTCGAGTTGCAGCCGCAGTCCTCGACCAAGAGTCTCGCCACCTCCGTAGCCTTGTCCGCGGTCATGTAGCTCCAGGGCGCGTTGAGGGTGCCGCTCTGCAGTATGCCCCTGCGCACGAGGCCCTTGGTCACCGGCGACATGAGGTGGAGGGAGACCGAGCCGCCGCCCGCCGACTCGCCGAATATCGTGATCAGATTCGGATCGCCGCCGAAGACCTTGGCGTTGTCCTTGAGCCACTTGAGGGCCATAGCCTGGTCCCAGAGGCCCATGTTGCCGGGCGACTCCTCCCCGTTCTCGAAGTACTCCTTCAGGTAGAGGAAGCCAAAGGCGCCGACGCGGTACTGCATCGAGGCGATTATGGCGTCGCTCCTGCCGGCCATTATGTCGGCGTCGTAGACGTCCAAGGTGGCGGTGCCGGTCATGTAGCCACCCCCGTAGATCCAGACGAGGATCGGCATGCCGTTGCTGTTCCGACGCTCGCCGCCCTCGCCGTTCTTGTGTCTGAGCCTCAGTTTCTTCGGCACCCAGATGTTCATGTAGAGGCAGTCCTCGCTTATGTTGGTATTGGGGTTCCACATCTCCTCGCCCTCGAAGCCCGGGAAGTAGTCGTAGCGCTCCTGGATGCAGCTGTTGGGCATGACCGTGGCGTTGAGTACACCGTGCCAGGGATCCATGGGCGAGGGCTTGCGAAAGCGAAGGGGACCGACGGGCGGCTTGGCGAACGGCACACCGTAATAGACGTGGACCTCGCGGTCGAGGATGGTGCGCGAGAAGCCGCGCATGAGGCCACTCGTCGTCTCGACCACGAGGGGATCCTCGAGCTCCTCCTGCTTGTTGTCCCTGCCGAGGTGTCCGGGTGGGCCGCCGAGGCCGTAGAGGTCCTCGTTGGCCTCGGCGAACCTCGCGGGCCTCGCCAACACCAGCGCCAAGCCCAGCAGCAGCTTCGAGAGCAGCGGCATCGAGAGATCGCTCGCGCCTGGCGATCCCATCGTGGTGAGGAGCAGCGGGGCTGGTCGCTGACCACCGCACACGCGTCGGCTGCGGTCGCTATTCTCTCTCTCGCTCTCTTTCGTCGCGACTGGCTCAACAAGTTTGTCTGGTGCGCGCTTCTCGGCTAGCTCTGCTTCTTCCTCTCGTTCTTCCTCTTCTTTCCCTCTTCGCTCGCTTCACTGGCCGTGTATACTGGCGCACCACCGTGCCTCGTAAAAACGATAAAACTATGAAGAGACGGAGCTGACGCGCTCGAGTTCACTCTCACTTTTTTCCCCTTTTTCCGCTATACACCACGTTACTTTTTTCCTTCCCCTCTATATATCGCGCACTGCACATATACGTTCAAGTTCAGCGTCTGAGCGACGGCAGCAACGCGCGTAATGCGACCGCGCGTGCATCGGGGCCACACGCCACTTGTGCACGGACAAAAGCCGCTCTCTTACAGCACCCACTCTCTCTCTCTCTCTCTCTCTCTCTCTATCTTACACCCCCGGTTAAAGCAGACGGGAAATTTCTTCGAGACAGAGAGGCGTTCCTCGCATTGCCGCCACGCGGACGACGAGTACGTCACCGATTCAGAGCGAAGGCAAAATCAAAATAAAGGACAAAGCAAGAATAAGGCAAACGGAGCGAGTCAACGGTTTACAAATTCAGCTGGTCTGTCGGTGCACGTGCAGAGAGCGAGGGATGATGCGAAGGAGGGCTGCGGATGTAGAGGCGCGTACTTTGTGTGCAGAGAGAGAGCGGCGGAGGCGGCGGCGGCGGCGGCGGCGGCAGCAGCAGCAACAACAAGTGTATATAGAAGTATAGAGCGCAGCGTGCTTACTAAGTTAACGGGCGCGGCGGCCAGCGTGCCGCGTTGCACGGGGTCGACTGATCGCGCCCGTGGCATCGAGGTGGTCGCGAGTTCTCTCTCCCGCCTCGCTCTCTCTCTCTCTCTCTCTCTCTCGCTCGCAGCAGGAGGAGGAGGAGGAGGAGGCCGGGGTGGTGGTGGGTATCGCGCAGCGCGCGCGCGCGCTCTCGCTCTCTCTCCCGTGTCTAGCAGCCTATATAGCCGCACGTACCTCTCTTGCCGCTCGCTGTGTGTCTGGCCTGTCTCTGTGTGGGAGTCTATGTGTGTGTGTCTGTGTGCGCGCAAGTTTCTCTCTCTCTCTCTCTCTTGCTCTGCTGTGTGTGCATATAGGCGCGCACACCTCCCTCTTTCTCGCGCGCAGCTCCGGCGTCTTCTTTCCTAGAGCGTACACCAGTGGCGGCGCTCTGCTTTTTCCCTATAGCTATGTACGCATCGTAGCGTGAGGCATAATTGTCTCTCCCTCTCTCTCTCTCTCTCTCTGTGTGTTGTGTGTGTAGTGTAGTTTGTACGTGCAGGACAGAGAGCGGAGGTCACCTCGCTGACACTTTATAAGCCATTCCCCGTGTTATGCGCCGCGGAGCTGACACTCGTGTATTATATTATACGCCGGGACAGAAATGACGAGCTTTAAAAATTATCATTTGATGACCGACTCTCGGGTAATTCCTGATTAATCGTGGATATGAATGTATGTATGTATGTATGTTTGTGTGTGTGTACGAGTGGATGCAAAAGCCCATCTCCTGCTGTCGAGGGAGAAATTTCGCGTGCAGGCATCGCGGCTGGACTTTGGTGCGCGACACGTGGCTTTTCAAATGCTTCTATATGTACATATACTCCGTGTTTATGTTGAACCAGAGAGAGAGAGAGAGAGAGAGAGAGAGAGAGAGAGAGAGAGAAAGCTTCAAGAATGCGAGATATTGAGATTAGAGGAGTTTAGGGGGATGGAGGAGGATGCTTTGGAGTTATGGATTAATTTTCGTGCGCTCTTCACTCTCTCTGTCTCTCTGCTTCTTGAATAACGAAATTAATGATTTAAGGTTGTTACATACTGCTAAATATATTTATTATTTATGCCGGACTGTCAACCTGTATGCAAATTACGAATTGAATTATTAATTGGGATTTCTAAAGGGAATTCAACTAAACTCAAGTAATTGTTAAGTATAATAGCATTAAATGTTTGCTTTCATAAAAACATATGAATGAGCAAAGCTTGCAGAAATTTTGGTCATTTGTATACATACGTGATTGCAGCCGGCAAGTATAAAATTCTAATTATTCAATCAATAATCCACTAGCCTAAAACATTTAAGCATTATAATTTGAATAAAGTAATCATTTCAATTTTTCCCTGGGGTTCTTTCGAAAGAAGGTCAGACCAATATTTTACGATGTCGTTTTTTTTTTATTTTTTTCATTATCCAAATGTATACTCGTATATAAAAAAAAACACGAAACATTAAATTTTCGAACGCATATGATAAAGACGCTTAATTATTTACCGATATACCCAATAAGGATTAAATCGATCTTGATAAAATATTTACGTCTTAGCAATCAATACCATGTATAATTACCGTAATTTTCACGAGGCTACAGCTTACATTGATTCAAGAATTCATCAGCTATAAGTACTAGTAGCGAGCTGTAACCCGCGAGTCCCAATTTATTTTCAACACGGCAGCAGCAACATTTTTTTCTGTGTTTTGCATGAAAAAAGAAAAACGTTCTTCACGTTATTATGACGGCATCATCATTGCGACCGATATCTTGACTTTTGTTAAAAAGTTGTATGGCGATTGTTCGTTTCATTAATTTAGACGAACGCACACGACACGAATGCGAGTACAAAAAGGAGGATTTCTGTTGGATCACGTATAGATGTATATATACTTATATAAATGTCGCGAAATCTCGTTTGACAGCGGACCGGGCGACTTCATTCTTTGTTAGCGTCGAATCGAGGTATTTTAATGGCGAATGAAAGGGCCGAGGGCGACGACAAAATACAGGGGCAGCTCTCTCTCTCTCTCTCTTTCTCTCTCTATGTGTGTCTGTGTGTGATAAAAAAACGTTGCGGCACGGTTGTTCTTTTTTTTTTAACGAGGCGCGACATCGATTTCCCAGCTTGCACTCGATGAATGGACGATTTCGGATGAAAATAGACTTATTGTGGTACTGCCGTGAAAAGAAAAAAAAAAGGTAGCCCTCTACGCTGAGCTTCGCGGGGCGCTCGCGCATATATATATATATATATATATGCCTTTTGTGGATTCTTTTTTCCTTTATTTATTAATAATCCATCGATTGGCCTTTGCGCGTATATTCGTATGTTTTATTGTATATCGCAGGTGGAAAGTATTTCTTTGGAAAGGTTCAGCGCGGGCGCACGGCTTTCTCTCCTTAACGAGCGTTGCTTTTATGCCGCATATAATGAAATATAATTTTAGCGAGGTAGCGCGATGAGTGTGGGTGGTAAATTAATGTTGCTTTATAACGTCTTCAGCGACGAAGAGAGCTCCAGTTTTATGAGGGCAGTATAAGAATGATGCAATTTGAGGTAGTGTGGAAAAATATATATCGACCTGCTTTGAATTCGTGGAAAACGTCGGATGACACTCGTATTTTCGTTGAAATTTTTTTCATTTCTTTTCTCATTTGGATTTGGATGATTCCTTATACGATGTCCAATTTAATACTCGGAAAACATGGAAAATATAGTCAACTTTAAAGACAACTTTTTTTTAAACTTTATAAGCGATCAATTTTAAGTAATTATTTATTTTTCTTGAATTTTTCGTTCTGAATATGAAGATCTGGATAAAACTCAAAAATGATAGTTTACTTAAAAAAAAATTCAAAATCTATATTAATTAAGATTCGTGATATATATTGATAAAGGCTGATATGCATTAATAAAACGAAATCTGTGCATTTCATGAATTACATTCAACTTTTTGCTTTCCCACCATTCGAAGGGGATATTGTTTTAAATTAAAGTTTTTTGCCTTTTGATCAATGCAATTGGTTTCCCTCGTATATCTATTTTTACACCGACGGAATTCTTTTTACGATTCCTGAAATTCCATGTTCTACGAACATCTCTATGAATTTTTGATCATAAATCTCATCCTTTGTAACCTTTAAAAACGAACCGTAGTTCAAACGATTGCTTCGCATCGGTGGGCAGCTCTATTATTAAAAAAAAAAAAAAAACTAGTTTTAAAATTTGCTTTTTGCAAAATTTACGTATGTTTTCTATATTACTTGCCTATTCTATTCGAATACCCTTATAATAAGTTTAGCATTCTTAGTATTTGAATAATCTGTATTCAAGAGCTTCCTCGAATTCTCATTCCTGCGGTCGCATTCAAAATTACGCTCTCCAATACTGAGTAAGTTATATTCCGGAAATACACGTTGCCCTTTACTATCACAATAGAAGTATATATTTCATCTAATAAAATGTTAATTTTCTTAATTATGTACTACAATGTAGATTGATTCAATCAGTCACAACAAGAAAATAAAAAATTATAAGATGAATAAATATGAAAAAGTAGTGGTGCGCAGCGATGTCATTGTTCAAATATTGATACGCTTTTGTTCCTCAAATTCCAAACGCCGGACGATATTTATTTAGTGTGACAGTATATTATTAACTATAGGAGGTATAAGCTACAGTATTTTACTGCTATAGTATTTTAAGAATTTAAGTAAAGAATGTGACCTTGAAGTGGAAAATTAATTAGCAGTTAATTAAATTTTATAGAAAAATGTCTTACTAGTCCCGGTACAACACATCTATTTATATATATTTCACTTAATAATTTCGTTAGAATTAACTTTTCTTGGTAAATTCAATTGTTTTTCTATCCTCCACCACACATTAGAAAATTATCGTTAAAGACACTTGTTAAAAAAATTAATATAAATTATATCATTTTGCATGAGGACTAATTTAATTAAAACGAAAAACGTAATTTTTAAGATATTCTAATTTGTAGTAAACTAATTGTGGGTTCAAGAAAAACGTACATTTAACTTTAATAACACAGAAAAGCTAAGAAACCGAGTTTTAATGATTGATGGTTGCTACAAAAAACCAATTCAACTTACTCTATATTTATTTTTACAGTACAAGAGTGGATCACGTATAGACACCGAGCATAAACGAGATTCAATTAAAAAAAAAGATCGGATGAAAATAAATTCCCGAAGAATCCGATAATTAATTCGCTGTAACTCGCCAAAAAAAAAGCTAAAAGATCAGCTCGTACGACAAGCGCTCGAGAAGCTACTTAACCGCGCGATCAATCGGCGAATTCTTCTCGTCTCTTCTTTGCTCAGCTCGTTCGCCAGCCATTCATTGCGCGCATCATCGCGCGAATAAAAGAAATCACTGTATACATATGTAGCCGGGCAATCCAATCGTCCCCCCCCCCCCATCGCGATCTCTCGTGCCGTGAGAGAAAGCAAAGAGATCTAAAGAGCTTTACGTATATAAATATATACACTGTACTGGCGCGAGTATAGTAAACGACTCTCATTGGCCATGAAGAGAGAGAGAGAAAGAGAGAGAGAGAGAGGAGATAACGAGCCTCTTCCGCCGACAATTGGGAGTACAGGGGATAAGCTCTCCTCCCTTTCTCTCTCTCTCTCTCTCTCTATCTATCTATCTATCTCGCTCGCTCGCTCTCGTGGCACAAGTATATTATGACTGGTTGGGCGCATGGGCAACTGTTGCACCGGTGCATGGAAAACGTTCGAAATGCGATGAGTAAAAAGAGAGAGAGAGAGAGCAAGAGAGAGAGAGAGAGAGAGAAAGAGAAAGAGAAAGAGAGAGAGAGAGTAAGAGAGAGAGAGTGTAACGGGGCTCGTTACGCGCTCTTCAGTCGAGCGTCAAATGCACTTTGCAGCGCGTAGAAATTGTTGATTCAACAGTGCGCCGGGAGCGCTGTGCTTGGTGCAGCTGTTCTATATCCATGCGCTTACAAAGGTCACACTCGCGACCCTCGCACTTATCTCAATTGCGCCGAACGATTCTTTAACCCTGTAGCTTTGGCGCATATTGAGGGATTGTTCTTTATTTTGTTTGCCTTTTTTATTGTTTATTGTTTTTTTTTAGTTTTTTTTTAACGAGGTAATGTCGACGGTGCCTTATTACTTGTAATGTATTGACGAACGTGACGATGATCAATAGTTACCTTTTTATAATGCAAGTGAATGCTCATTTTATGCTTAATTATAGCCAACTTACTGACAAGTGCAAGATACATGTTTTTCAGAACATAAGAGTGGTGATTACATTTTGTGTCAGGAATATATTTTATAATTCATATGTCTTTGACGAATATGTCTTTATACGAATCTGTGCACGACTTAAATTATCTTCTTCCATTGAAAACATTTCTACAATGAAAACGTCGTAAGATGAAAATTATCTTGCTCGCAATGAGAGTGGGAAATGTCTCATATTCGCTTATTCATCTCTGGTAATAAATTAAATTATACAGTATATATACATGATTTTCACTATTGCGATATAATCATTTCTTTTATAGTATTACAAAAAGAGATAGATTACTTACTTATATTAAAAATTGTTTCAATTAGGGAATTGAGTCAAAATAATAGAATAAATGAAAAGTATAAACTATATAGTTGAGCATAGCATCAATCTTAATGTTAAGCTTAAAAGTACTTTGCAGACTTAAAAATGTGTTAAACATTCGTGTCCAAAATAAAAGTAATTATTTGAAAAAATAGCGAGTCAATCAAACAGGTTTTGTGCTGTTTACTGGGACAAAATTAAAATTAGCATTCTTCTAAAAAAACTATCATACGAAGTCTACCGTTAAATAAATTAAAAAATTCAAATGAGACGAAAAGCGCCATTTATTTTAAATGAAATAATTATACTGGGGTAATTTAAGAACTAAAAACTAACTCAGTACACTTTTAATTACAAAATATAATGATTTTAAATACATCTGTTCTAGAAACATGAGAAAACAAACCTATTTTTAAATTCACTCTTCTACAGACGTTAATAAATACTTGAGTAGATATGTATTTCACAAATATTCCAAGCCCGTAAATCGTTTTGTTCAACGAAAAAATAATCCAATTTTACGACACTGAAACATTCGCGTTCTCTATCAAGCTTCAAAATTACTATCATCCGATGTGCAAACAATTGTCAAAAAGAATCACATCAACAAGTTGCACTGATACAGTCCCGCGGGATCGAACAATGTATTTATTAACTGAATTGCATGTAATAAAATTCAGTGCTCCGACATACTCCTGCCCTCCTATAAATTTTGTTAATTATTGGGACATTTACCCTAAACGACCTGATACTCGAATACTCGAGGAAGCGCGCATTGCGTGCCCTGCGGGCTCGTGTGCTCAATAGCTAAAGAACGAGAGCGAGAGAGAGAGAGAGAGAGAGGGAGAGAGAAAAAGCACGAAAGCCATGCGCGCGGTTTCGTGAATTTCATTTCGTGCCTCGTCGATGTAGCGCGTGACGCTAGGCTGTTTGGCAAATTTATCTCACTGTTTGCGATTCGAATTTTCATGCCCGTAGTTTCCGGCCGAGGGATGCTTCATTTTTATTCCCCTTCCCCCCTCTCTCTCTCTCTCTTTCTCTGTCTCTTTTCTCTCTATGCCTTTCGCTCTTTCTCTTTATTTTGCCTCTCGAGCTCACGCTCGACCGGCTATTAACTAATTGCCTTTTTTTTTCGACGACCCAACCGCCGCATCCCAATTGCTATGTATGATGTGCGCGTGTAACAAAGATTGACAGAGCAGAATCGAATAACTTTTTCGAGGGAGAAAAAATCGGCCGAGGCTTTCCCCGAGGCCTGTTGCTGCGGAGCTGGAAAAAAAATATCCTCGAAATATAGGGAGATAAATATTTTCCGATGCGCGCGCGAGTGTGTATAGGCGAAAAGCCAAGGATGACCTGGTGAGGTAAAATTAAAAAGGGCTTTGCGGTCAGTCGCTTTATTTTATCGACGCTTCTGTCGGCTTTTGATAGATCTGCGCCGCCCCGTCAATTTACCGCGTTTGCCGCCTCGCTGTGCGCTACTCGAATTAATTGTGATCAATTTTCAATTATTAAAATCACCTGCTCCATTTCGCGATTTATTCAATCAGTTCTAGAGGAATTTCTGCACTCGGCTAATACACATCTATAGTCTGGTGCAACTTTAATGGATTTCCACATCGTTTGTGATTTTTTTCGTTACACTTTTTCTCGTTCAGATTTTGATATAATTACCCTATATTTTTTCAAACTTTCCTATTTCATGAATTTTAAATAACTTTGTACTCTACTGTAATCAGAAGAAATCATTTGTAATAATCTTTTTAATGTAAACCACTTAACGATGAAATTCATTAAAAGTTTCAAATTAATCCTTACAAATTCTATATTGCTTATGAACTTACGAATAGAATAAAAAATGAATAATTTTATCCACAATCTTTTCTGAATTGATTTCAAAAATAGTTTTTTTTTTTGTCTATTTCAAAGACAGTATACCAACGCCAATATACGTAATCTATTAAAACCTTTTACATTTATCTAAGTAAATAATTTACACTTACATAAAAAAATTTAAGGCTTAAAATTAAAAGTAGTTCTTAGAAGAACTTGTAAAAACGTTATTTCCCCTAAAAGAACCGCTTTGATGCGAATTTTACTGGTGTAACTATATAAAGTTTTTTATTACGCACCGGAGTAACAAACTGCAGGAATTAACGCACCCTTCTACAATAAAATAGTGCATCGCTAACTTACAATAGATACTTTAAGTACATGAAATAAGTTTATAATGTACTTCAAACTGACATGCTACGAATTAATAATTTCTCAAAACCATTATATAACAATTTATTTTCCAAACTGTAAATGAGAGAACATTGCATTGTTCATTATTTTATTTTTTTAAGGTATTGCTTTACTTGCAACAGCAACTGATCCATCAAATAAAATAAATTAGTATGCAATTACTAATAACAATAATCCTACATTTACATCAGATTATTACCATCTAGTTCAGTCGCCAATTTAAACAATTCTATCTAATGTGGTACAATTTTAAACTGATTATTTAAATTAATTACCTACGTTAAGAAAGGCATTCGCCACTTGTTAAGGTTTCACAGCCAAATTAATTCGCGAACCGCAAATTATTCAGTACTCTCCTTTTCAAATTAAAAATAACTTCATCAATTAAATGCGATAAGGTGAGAAAATTTTTAAATTATTCTTTAAAAAAGCAGACTGAAAAATCCTCGTTTCGGTCGATCTTATTATAATCTTGCACTTTAAATTACCAGAATAATTACAAAATCAGATTTAATAACCATTATCGCATTATTATTTACTTTAGAATTGAGATTTTATAACGTTGTGCGTAATTCTTTAGATGATCCAATCAACAGAGTTCGTGAGCATGTGGCAAATAAACGCGACGTGCGAATATATACTTATATCTAATATATTATGTATGTGCGCGTGGAGAGCGTGGACTCAAACTATTTCTACCCAAAGGGGCTATTCTTATCTGGAATTCTGATCCTGCACTTTCTAAACTTGAATTCGCTCAGCTTGACACCAGCTGAATAATCTTTCTGAATAAATACAGATCTTTTATACTACAAACATTGAAATTAAAATATTTTTATGGTGCTGTCTTGTTCATGCTATGTTTCAAAGATTCAACTATTATCGACGCTGATATTATTCAGGTGTAAATTGTCGATCAAACGAACTTACATTAAGGGGGTAAATACAATTTAAGGCTCACATAGAGCTACAGAATATCAACAACAACATGTACGAAGAGGTTGAATGGCGTATTATAAGTACCATTTTTCGGTTTTCAAAACTTTAAACTCGTTTTTCTCTAACATTGGCAACCACAATTACTCAAAAACTACTTGTCCAATTTAGTTGAAATTTTTAGGGTTTCTTCTTTATACCTTAGACTTGTCTGTGAACCTAATTGTTCTGGAATTTTATGTTGCAAAATTGAATTGTTAATGCAAAAATGGCTGAAAAAATAGTTTAAATTATCGTTTTTTTACAAAAACTTTTACCAAACGCAAAATTATTTTTTTTTTAATTTTTGAGGTTTACCAACAAATTACATGTATATTTAGGCCAAATTTTTTTTATGGGCTGTTACAGATCAAAAATACGACGTTCAGAGTGGTTGCCGTTTTTTTTGTAGATCAACTTCACGCCAGCGTAAAACCGCCATTTTGTTTTCAAAAATTAAAAAAAATTTTTTTTACATTCCTCAGTTATACCTTAACAAGTGTACAAAGTTTTATAATGATTGCATTAAACCTTCTTTGTGAAAAAAAATGTTTTTTAATGTGTAATTTTTGCCCGCGTAACTGTATTTACCCCCTTAAGTGAAGTCCGATCGGAGTTATACGAAGATCCTTGTTCTCGTCGACTTGTACACGATCTTTTAGAGAGACAAAAAAGAATTGAACAGCATCTCATCTGTCTTTATGCTAACCGTTCTTCATATCATTTTAGAGTAAAATATTATTTATCGCTATAACTATTAGGGAGAGAAATAAAAAAAGGGCGGGTGTTAATCACTCGAACAAGGATCTTCCTATAATTCCGATCGAACTTGATTTAAGGTATAATTCGTTTGATCGATAATTATACTTCAATCCTTGTTCTCGTGATTAATTGTAGCTAGAGATAGAGAAAGCAATTACTGATTTAACGTAAATTACAATTTTTTTTTATAAATTAAGAGTAAAGCAGTTAACGTATAAAAAGTTTTTTTAAATCACAAGTAACGCGTGTAATCATAAGTTAAATGACATTTATTGTTATAACATTATTAAATTAATGAAAAAGGAAAGACTTTTTTATTTTAAGAAATGGGTTTATTATAAAATTTCGTAAAACTACAGATTTTTCTGACCAACCAAATGTAGTTTTAATAATATTTAAATCCACACCTTTACAGTAACCTTTAGAGGTTGCTGCATGTCGTGTTCAGTGGCTCGAAAAAGAAGTACTGACGTCAACTCCGCTTTCGTATAAAACCCTCTTAATCCATCTACTTAACGTTTGAGATGTTATTAAGTTGTATGATTTTTTAAAAGAAATAAATAATTTATTTGTATTTTATCTTACGGTTTGTATTAGTCGTAAATCATAATCTAACGTAGAAGCAACGCACAGTTCATTTAGAAAAAATGAAGAAATGCATAGAAATAAATTTTAGTCCATGAAAGAGAAATGCATCGATGGCAAAAGCACCATGATGTTTGCACTTCGAATTTAACCTTGAAGCAAATATATCAATTTGATGAGGTTCGAAAACGTATTATATTGTTTTAAATGCATTAGATGCCAGTACCCATTCCATATCAATATTTTTAATTCATAATTGAAAATCCGCGTTAACATCTTCACAACTAGGAATATATAAGGCAAAAAGCCATTTGCAGATGCGCTTCGTTAATGCATTATATTTTAGAAAACGGGAGCCACCCATGCAATTGATGTATGAAATTGCTGGTGCGTTATCGATTCTGAGAAGAATTTCACAATTTTTTAAAGAATTTGCATATGCTGTTAAAGGAAAATAGAGTTTAATATTTCATCTGGGCTTCAAAAACCATGAATATTCCCATCATTGCACGATGCACCCCAACCAATTAACGATGTATCGATAAATATTTCAATTTTAAAATTGTACTGATGAAGCGAAAAGCTAACAGATTTTCTGCTCAAAATTACTTCGATTTTTAAATGAGCTTCATCCAGTTGCAAATGTTTGGAACATCCCATATTCTATACCTGGAGAACAACCTAATATTTCAGCAATATCCCTTATTTTTTAATATTTTTACTGTTTTAATGAACAAATCATTTTAAGTACTTTTGTCCTTTTTTCACTTGTTGGCTCTAATGAAAAATGTTGTTAAGAATCAATGACGAAACCAAGAAACTTATACACCTTTTCAATGGAATCACGTTACTTTATTGAAAATTTATTATGAAACCTAAGTATGTTAATAAATATATTGTCTGTTTCAAATTATTTAAACATTCGACGTAAGAAATATACAAAGATATGATCTCCAACCTAGAAAACGTAAATATGAAAAAATAGGTTTGAATATTTTGGTGAATATATATAAGGACTAAGACATAAGCCGAAAGTTAACGATGTAAACTGATATCATTTTCCATCAAAAAGAAAACGTAAATATTTTGTTTCTCATTATCAGGTAACGGATTCTTTACAGCTACAACCATTATCTGGTTAGACTTCGCGTATCCTCCGCACGAGAAGATCGTGCGATCGTTAATAGCACGATTACACATTCTATCAATACTGCCCCACAAATTGTAAATGTAGCATTGCCACGATGTCAAATCAGTAATCAAACAGTAAGGAATCGTTTACCCGAGGTAGGTCTTAGATCTAGAACTAGCACTCGGTTTAGCTATGCTCAATGTGGTTGATCCTGGACAATACAGCAATGGGAAAGAGTTTTGTTTACGGATGAATCGCGGTTTTCTCTGTACGGCAATGATGTTTGCACTCGGGTATGGCCGCACAGAAACAATAGGTTTGACAGAGAGTTTGTTTTACCTGAGCGCAGTTGAATAGTTCTATTCTATAATTATATAAAATAAATTCTATGTCTTTTTTTGAAGTTAAAGTCTTATAAGAAAAATAATAGATAGCTATGCGGCAGAGAATCTATAGTTAAATTTTTAAATTCATTGATTAAAATTATTGAGAAAAAACAAGCGCGAATTTTTTTTTCTATGACCAAAATAATAAATTGGTGATTGTGATATGAATGAATAAGAAGAGAATAGAGAAATTGTAGAGATAAAATAACATACAAGATATAGTATACATACAATAAAAGAAGAACATAGAATTTGGATTGACAATTTTTCGTATATTCGAGAAGAGCGTTTTGAAATAAATTTTGGAGTAATAAATAAATATTGCATGCCTAGAATATAGAAGTAGGTAAATGTATATATATAAACTTTATAATTATAAATAGCTTTATCATTTTAAATATACGCTAATAATATCTAAGGGTGTGTGCCAGATCTGCTCGAGACGAGAAGAGTCTTGTCTTGGCTGTTTAAGGCGAAACGCGATGGAATCTCGTTTGTCTCGATCGAAGGCCGGGAGGCACGACTCAACGAGGACTTGAAGGGATCTTGGGTATTTCTGGAATAACCCACCTGACTAAACTCAAAACTACATAATCTTGGAATATCTTGCCCCTTAAGTATGTGTGATGTTCTGGTCGAGTACAATATAGCTATTTTGTTACATAATAGGTACATATTTATATTCGTTGGGATAATATACTCCATTCCTGGCTGTCGGATAGTAGTGCGTTAAAACTGATAAGACACAGTGAGATTATACATTTTCAACACAGGTGCTACCATTTCAGACATTGACCGAAAATGGTTTATTTACAAACGTTTCATTTCCCTCGGAGTAAGCTTAACGTTTAAATGCGTCCGAAAGTAAGACGTTCAGAAGTTTCGTAAAAGAATATACAAGACCCTTTCTACATTAGAAATGGCTTACACATAATTATCAGCATAGCTTCTTACATCGTGACAAAATATAGATATTCGATCCGGTTGATTTGCAATTTCTTGTAAATATGCATTGTTTCCGACGGGTGTCTTCAGGCCACCACGAGCAAACAGTGAGAAACGAGATTGCGAAGCGTTACAACTTAATACTGCATATAGATATAACGTAGCGCGTCTTAATGGTAAATACTCGGAACGCGTTGGCAACGCATGCAACTAATTGCTTTCGCCACGAAGGTACCCTTGGAATATTGTAAAGACAAGCTAGGCAATGCAAATTCCAAGCGTCTATAGCGTATAAGAGTGTATCACACGTATACCCTGATACGTATCCGAAATATTTCCGAAAATCACTTCGTCGTGAAACACGCGAACGTAAGTATGAATATATTTTCCCGATGAATTAACAACAGTTTCAATCGCAAAAATCGTTATTTGATATAGTATGAAAAAAACCTTTGGATATAGAGCCTTAGCATTCCCTACAGCAGCAGCAGCCGAATCCTCATCAACACCATTTCGAAGCATCGCAAAATCGTGTAGAATGTATATAAAAGGCGGCCTTCTTCGCTTACAGGTGCCGCTCAAGCCTTCTGCGTGCCGACGTGCGGGCATCCATTATACATGCACGCGCTCTCTTTCTCTCTCTCTCTCTCTCTTTCCCTCTACAGGCGCTCCGCCTCGCAAGCTCCTTAAAGCCGAGGCAAAAACAAGAGCGAACGAGCGTGTAAGCGAGTAAACGAGAAAGACTGAGAGAGAGAGAGTGAGAGAGAGAGAGAGAGAGAGCCGAGGGGTGGGAGAAAGGGATAAAAATCTCTCGAATCGGGTTATCTGGAAATAGTCGCGGGCGCCTCTCGGCAAGCGGGTCATTGTTTACGTCACCAGACACACGAGAATCTTTTATACACGCCAGCCTGTTTATATATACCTACACCTGTTCAAGCCTCTCTCTCTCTCTCTCTCTCTCTCTCTCTCACTCTATTATATAGGTGAGAGAGCGTATAGCAGCGCATTATACGTGCAGTATATATCGGGAGGTCGCCGCCGCCGCGCGGCTACATAATGTGTCGCCGAATATGCCGCTGCAGCTGAGCTCGCGAGCGGTTCTATACCTTAATAGCCGAATTCTCCGTAGCGGGCGATCCGCACGTTCTATACGGGTATCGGCTCGTGCGTTCGCTCTGATGCACGCGGACTGACCCGTGCGCGGCCACTGTATGGCGGCTTGCTTTATTTTCTTCCAGTTTATATTGCACTGGAGGAGGTGGGGAGCTTATGCGGTCGACGTTCTAGAATAGCGTTCTGCTTTTGTCGCGAGCCTCTTTTTTTCTGGAGAAATAGGGGAGGGGCGGGGGGATGGAATGGCGACGATGCAAGAATATCGATGACATTGAAACATTCTTTGAATTTGCAGATAAATTGCATTTATTGCGGGGATTTCTCTGGAATTATCGCTGTTCGGAGAAGTGCAGCGGATGTACGTATGTACTATTTTGTATTTTATTCTGACCCAATCGAATTACCTACGTGATCTTTCGAACCGATAGGTATTGCGATTAGCATTTTCTTTACCGAAATAGATGCGACCTTCGAGTGCAAACAGTGTAACGATGATGCAATAATTCATTCGATTCGATTCCACGCAATCTTTTTGTGCGGAATATACCAAAGTTGCTTTATGATTTCGTCTATTTTCAGTCAACAGCTTACGGCGATTATGTAGGTTATGATAACAATGGTAATGCAGTTGAACCGCGGATTTTAAGAAAATAAAGGACGTCTTATTCTCGGTCTTATCGCTGGCTCAGCAGGCCGCAGACTAAAATCGAAAAAGTTTTTCTTATTACAATGGCCGACCTTTTCCATGATGATAAGTAAACTTCATAAAATGTATTCACGTCCTTCCAAGAGTGAAATTAATTTCAAAAAAATCATTTCTTATTTTTCTTGTGTACTACATCTTTGCGTCCATCAAGATATGTTTTTTCTTATAGAAAGTCAAAGTAGCCCTCTCAGAAGGTTCGACGAAAGGGTATATTGCATCATTTATTAAAAACATTTAAATAAAATAATTAAAAAATAATTAATTCAATTTTTTCATTTAATTTCAAAAGAATTAATGTCTATCGAATAATGTAATATAAGGTTTGTGTAAATAGATACATGCCAAGTCTTTTCATCAAATTTTTAGTCCTTGCGTAAGTGTCTTTGTAGTGGTTCAACAAACAAAAATGTATAAGTTATGTCGTATATCTATTAATTACAAAAATGTCAAAATGCATACTCTATAATACTAAAAATAAACATTGGTATCCTAAGACACCTTCAGAGTCTTGTGTTCCAAGCTTATATTACAGAAAATTCGTGTAGAAATCATCCAGACCTCCACTCTTTGGTTACGCATAGCCCGATAAAATTAAATACCATTAATTTCCCCTTTCAGCATGGAGCAAAACGCCAGCCGCACCAACGAGTCCAATAGGACGATTTTCATTAGCTTTCCCGTCACATCCTCATTGCACGCGCATCTCAGCCATTAATTCGAAGCACCTTTATGCGCACGATTCCATAAGCCCCTCGCGGCGACGGCGACGGCGGCGAAGCCGGCAGTCGAATAATCGCGTCATACACGCGCGAAGACGTTCGCTCGGATCATTCCACGCGGAAGATCACCTACCACCCACACCACCCCGCAAACTTCCTCTACTGCACCCAGACGAACAGTGAGAGAGAGAGAGAGAGAGAGAGAGAGAGAGAGAGAGAGAGCAAAGAAAGCTCATCCTACCGAAAGCGGATCGTCGGTGCAGGCGCACATGCGCGCAAGCTCAATTTCCGCGCGTGTCCGCAGCGCTGGAATCATTAGACGACGATCCATTACACGGCTACGCTACTTTGCCCGCTTAATTTCGAAGGCTCCGCGGATCTCTCTCTCTCTCTCTCTCTCTTGGCTGCCCGTGCTGTAGTCCCGCGGTATATATACAAGAGCCGATAGAACCGGTTTGCGGAACGAATAATTAAATGCACCTGAGTGCCCCGCTGCTGTGCTACTGGCTTCGAGTGCTGCACTCCTCTCTCTCTCTCGCTACTGCTGCTGCTGATGCTGCTCCTGCCCTTCCATATATCGCTCTTCGCTCTTTCGACCTTTTTAGTTCCTCTCTTTCTCCTCCGTCTTCTGCTACTGCTGCTACTTCTGTTGCTGCTGCTGCTCCTGCCGCTGCTGCTATACTATACTTGTGCTTCTTCCTCGCCTAGTGTTTCCGTGAGCACGTATTTCAACGGTAAACTCTGAGATTTCTTTCCTCCTTTTTTTTCGTTTGCTTTAGCTCGTGCTGCTTTCTCGATGCCTTACAATTTTAATAATTCATAGCCTCTATATGAAATTGACCCGTGCGGCGATCAAATTTTCCCTTCTTGTTAATAAAGCTTTAAAGAAAGCATACGAATTTTTAATATGTTGAGCGATATCTATACCTATTTGATGATCACAACAAGCTTACCTAAAGTGAAGTTCGATCATAATTATGCGAGATCATTGCTCGAGACTTTCGGTGACTTGACTACAAATCTTCAGGGAGATAAAAACTATCGTTTATCTAACCCCCTCGGTGACAGTTTCGTCATATCTCATAGAGTTATTCAAAGCAATCTCTAATCAATTGGGAGAAAAGTAGAAAAAACTATAAAGGAGAGGGTGTTAATCACATGAACATAGATCTCGTATAATAAAGGACGTTTATACAATTTTTTATTTTATACCATATACAGACATAACAATTTGAAAACAGAAATTATTCGAGAGAATAATCTCTATCGGGATGGTTCCGTCTCATGTGAAGGCAGCTTTATATTCATGTATGGCTTTGTCAAAACGAAAAAACGATAGGATGAATCCGGCATCCAGCGAGTTAGATAAACAAATAATCGTTTAACTTTTGTCTTTCTGAAAATTGGTGGTCAAGTCAACGAATCCTACTATATATTTAATCATGAGAACAAGAGTCGAGATATAATTTATTGCTTATGATGCAATACGTCTTACGCAAATTGTAGTAATGAAAGTATTATTATAGGTAGGAGAATCTATAATGAAAATTATTTTTATAACTTTTACAGTCACCTAAAATCGCAATCTAATATTAACTCTCTTTTTTATATACTCGTGTATTGACTCATGTGGAAAAATGTTGTGCTGCAAAACTAAAACTTCTTAGAACTGAGTTGTGATTAAAGAGAAGATTTAAATTATCTCACATTCGATAATAAACGTTTCCGCAGTTTAATCTGGCATATGCACTGCGATCCTACAACTGATGTACACAAAGTAGAAATTATTGAAGAAAGTCTCGTTGCTGTAAATTGTGTATTATAAAACCCGAACATTAGCTATTTACCAATTTGCTTTATCAATAAATACCGAGGAAAAAATCGAGCAATTAGTTCAATCATCTCGATGTTCATATTTATAATAGATATTTTAAAAAGCAGATCGTATATAGATACAGAAACGGCATACTAACAAGAGGAGATTACAATCTTCGGGTCATGTATTTTCATGAAACTGTAACCGGTGACTCCTCCAGTCATACAATAAAACCTCTAATTGCTTTTTCATTTAAATGAACCTCGTATTATCATCAAATATGCCTTCTTCAACCATTTTTTAAAGGCAATTGTTCCATTTTCATGCCCATCTACAGAGAATACTTTGTAATATAATGATGCACAACGTTATTAATAAATATATCGCATCAAATCTATAACTATTTAATTTTTAATCTCTATTTATCAAACCGCAAAATAAAAAATTTATAAACTGTAATAATTTAATTGATTATTATTTTTATAATACTTAATAACCACTAAATAAAATTGTAATAAAAAAATTTTACCGACTGAATCCTTAATAATTAATTATAAATACATAAATACTTGAAATTATACAAATCTCAAATACAGGTGCACTTCGTCTATGAATTATCTATCATCTGGCAAAATATCAAGTGAATATTTTAATGACACCCTCGAAAATTCTTATTCTGAAACAATTCGATTATTTAAAATAAGAGTTTTCAATAAAATTTTCATGTCGCCAAATGTCGAAATTTAAATTCTAGTATGTCAACTCATACCACTTGCATTAACAATTCAAATTACTTCATTTCATTTTAAATTCTATTACTATATGTATACTCTTTTATTGTACGGTTCGTTTGATTAAGCCGTCGATTTTTATGAAATTCTCTGTCGAAGAAAATTACGTGTTTCCAATATATATATAAAATATTGAGTTTCCCAAATTTCAAATATTGAATGTAGTATGAAATTGTTATGGTCAATATACCTAGCATTTAAATTGAGCTTTCAAAATTTATACATAAATTTAAAAAAAAAAGTACAATAGACAACATAAAATAGAGATTAAAAAATATTATTATCGCAATACTTTATAGGCATAAAACTGTTCAACGTGAAAGTTTGAATGACATTTTTGGTAAGTACAACAGATCTTCATGGATAATTTGTTAAATAGCATTTATTACAAATAATCCCTGATCAGCCAAAGCTACGCTTATACAATATTAGACAAAATAACAGTTCTATTTTCTCAAAATAATGCACTAGATGCACTTTCGCTGTTTGCGCCAAGCACGTACTGCTAAAGTGCACAGTGCAGCTGACGGAAGCATGTATGTGTATAATGCAACGAAAATACGTTCAATACTGTTACAGAATAAATTTGACAATGGACCCATATAGGGTAGATGAATAAGATCAGTATTGCATTGTTTAGAGTACGGTAACCAGTTAATTTGAAATAAATTGACTTTCCTAATCATTGAGAAAGCTATAGCTAAAGTTTGTGGTATACTAAATGCACCTGAGTAGATTATATTTTACGAGTACGGCAAAGCGGTTGCTTTGAAATTACATTGAATATCATGTTGTATTACTCATCGGTTTGCCAGATTTTTTTTTTTAATAATATATCTTTTATACCCTCGATAACCATACTCCTAAATATTATTCATTCCGTAATTTTCACTTATATTATGCTTTATTGTAAAGAATGATTATAAATTTTCCATTTCAAAAATTTTGAGTAAGTTTTTTTCCTAATAATAATTATTCAAATTACATATATTCGAAAGTTGCCAGATCAAACTTTAAGAACAGTAACGAACTTTGAATGTGAAGTCCGCAACGAGGTCAGAATAAAATGAGGCCTTTAGAGTAAACCTACAAAACTTGTGTCATCGCTTAGAGCATTAAATAAATGTTCAATTTTGAAAATCAACTACTTACTTGACGGGTAGGTAGAAAAAAAAATGAATTGGAAATTTGTGTCTCGCTATACTCGTCTGTTTCTACTTCCACATTTATGGTCCAGCAAGCGGATTTTTTTAAAATTATTTTTAACGTCTCGCCATAAGCCGATGTTACTCATAGATTTACCTCGAAACGAGAACAAAAACCAGTGTTGAAGTTCTCCTTTTTAAAGCTCGCGGCAGTGATCTTTTATATATAGCTAATTTATTGCATTATTCGTCTTGTTTTTACACTGACCATCTATTTAACTTTAGTTAAAAAATATACTTGATGTGCATATTCTATACCAATATTATATACTATTATTACTCTAAGATTAATTAAGACGAGAGGCTGACTTTTCTTATTTGAGCTTAGTCATCGATTCATTTTCATAAGGCACTGATATCAGTACAAATACTTTTCTACGGAAGAACGTAATATATTCAAACTCGTAAATACTCCGAACATTATAAAAGCTTTATTGTTAATTTATTGTTAATTGTCGCTTTCGATCCGCAACCCTAATATCATCCACAAATCAGCAGCGTCAGCAACAGCAGCAGCAGCAGAGAGCACAAGATATCAGTCGGTCGAAAAACACGTGTACAGATAAATTCGCGCGGGACAGACCGAGGCGCGGGAAAATCGCGCGAAAAAAAGAACTGCGAGGGGCATCGTAAACTAGCCGCCAACAAAAAACAAGTCCGATAAAGAGCGGATCTCGAGCTCGCGGAGAATCGTATAGCAGAGATGCACGTGTGCATGGGAGCGGCGCGCAGGCTCGCAGCAGCGGATCGACGCGCCAGAAATTGGCGCCATTCTTCGGTTAAAAAAAAAACATCAACAAGAACGCGAGAGCTGCAGGTGAACCCCGGGATCAGGATGATTTACGAAAGGCGGATTCTAGAGAGAGAAGGGCTATAAGGCTTGCAGGTGGGGTATAGAGCACACACCATTCATAGAGACACTATGGTATACACACGCAGGATGTATAGAGAGAAAGGAAGAAAAATTGCTCGGCTCGCTGAGCGAAAAGCCGCCGCGCGTTCCAGTGGCGGCGGTATGGTATATAGTAGCGGTGTAGCTCGCGGCTAGAGAGAAAGTAATGAGAAAAGTTATAGATTTTTCGCGAGAGAGAATCGCGCTGCATGCAAGTTCTTGGACGCGCGCGCGTTCGCAGGCAACAAGGCTCTATTCCTCCCTCCCTCTCTCTCTCTCTCCCTCTCTCACTCTCACTCTCACGCTCTATTGGCCCTGGTGGCCTCCCGGCGTACGGTAGCGGTATATAGCAGAGCGGCAGCAGGAGAGGAGCGTCACATAGGTATAGAGGAAGGAGAGAGAGAGATAGAGAGAGAGAGAGAGAAAGTGAGAGGGAGAGATAGTGGGCGCGCTGCTACGAAAGCCCCAGCTAGATTCGTAAGAAATCGATACGCAGCGAGAACCTGCCACCTGGTAGCGCTGCCAGCAGCCAGAACGCCACCAGCCTCCACTAGAGCTGCTGCTGCTGCTGCTGCTCCTGTACGCGGTACGTGTGCAATTCCCTCTCTCTCTCTCGCTCTCTCTCTCTCTGCTTCTTCTCTCCTTCTCCTCCCCTCTCTCTCTCTCTCTCTCTCTCTCTCTTCCTCGCTAGTTTTAGCGACCTCCTGCTGCAGGTCACGCGAGACTGCCTTCTCTCGTTCTCGCTCATCGACTACAGAGAGAGAGACAGAGAGAAAGAGAGAGAGAGAGAGGGTGGAGGAAGAGAGCTATACGACTTGTAGCGTACACCGCGTATTCCAGCTGTATAGCGGGACTTTAGCGCAGCTTGCGACGTTAATTTTGTTTCTCTTCTCTCGTCTTCGCGAAATCTCCTTTTAATCGGCGCATACACGGCTTCTTTTTCCTAAGAACTGCGACGAAGACGGCTATTGATTTGTTTTTACGTTCAGTCAGGAGATTGCGAAATTTTTTAGTAACTGTATGAACGAAATTGAACACGGGGTGTAGTCCAATTGTGTATGGATATACATTTAGTTTCTGTATTTGTGCTGTTTGTTCCGAAACTGAGCTTATCGATAATTTTTTTCGAAAAAGATAAATGTAGATGCACCCGGGTTATTCGTGAAAGAATGGAATTTTAAACGTATATACTAATAACCATGCATAAGATAGAACATTTTATTTTTTACTAAAATACGTAAATTTTTCGACTTTTCAGTGAAATGAAAAAGCTATATGAACATTATATATTTATTCTTTGGTGATATTTGAAAAAGGTTTATTACTTGCATGTAATTATTCCTAAATAATGATAAGCAAAAGATCTTCTTAGGCCTGCAAAATATCCTTTTCATTCCTTTAATTCCGAATTCAGTATCGTGCTGCAATTCACCGATTTATCTGTCTCATTATCCAGTCACTGTGCAGATACAATATATCCGATTTCTCTCCGATTGTATACACTATGAATTCTAATAGCGAATATCCTTATCGTATCGTACTTACTCTACTTTTGTTAAGCTGCGACACAGAATAGTATTAAAGACATTTAATCGGTATAAATTTAGTATTCTAAGTGGAACTTTACAACTGGTTAACCAGAAATCCGCCTATTTCGTTAAAAATTGATAAATATCAAAATTTCATTAAATACTTTGTTCTCAAATGACAGAAATTAATAGTTTATAAAAAGCACTCGATCTTTAGTCACTCGTTTTGCATAATTTTTCTTTTATTAAAAGCATATAGAATTTTAGATACTTGTTTGATCGAGTAAATACTTATTGAACCTAAAATAAAATATATGCTAGCAGTAAAGCTAATAAACTTCCACTCGAAATAAATTATGAGTAACAATATATTTTATTTACGAACCATTTAGAGAGCACATATTACACATAAATTTTTTACTCTCTCAAGCTGAATATAAGAAATACTCTATTAAATCTTTTACTATTTGTGAAATGCATTATATTCTTTTAGGTTGTATGCAGTTCGAAATTTATAATGTTATCCCCTTTACGACTGATTGCGCACATTGCTATCTAACCGTATCGACTGTTTAAACATCTCATTTAATTTTGTCGAATAACGTTAACATTTTACCATGGCATTGTAATTCAAATGCTCATTTATATGAATATTCTAGTGCGATAAGCTAATTGTATTTTGAATGTGACGGTATAAAATCGGTAGTTTATATTGGCATATAAAGCAATCGGAATGAAGAACGACGTTATATAATAAATCATAATAAATTACAAGCTGGATTCAGTTGCCCATGAAATTTTTAATTTCCAGCAATAAGCTTCGAACATTATCTCACTTTGCTTCATATTTTTTACCTCTTTCTTTTACGCTCTTTCCTCTTCTTTGCCAGCCTATCTTTCTCTCCTCCTCCTCACCTCTGCGTCTCACACCACTTCTCTTCTATTTTCATTATATCGCTTTCTCCGCGATTCCTCCTCCCCCTCCCACATCTCTCTCCTCGCTTCTTTTTTTTCCTCTCTCTCTACACTCTTTCTCACCCTCCGGCTCGTACATTATCGGTCTGCACTTTGTACGTCCGTCCGTCCTTCTCCATCTTGCCTCCTTTATTAGAGATAATGTACGCGCGGCGGGCCTCACGATAATGCAGCGAGCGAGCGATTGCCTTCTCTCGAGCCATTGAGCTCTTGCACTCGCTATACATGAGATGAAACCCATGCGTGATTCAAATCTAGCGATAACGGCGGGACAAGCCGTGCGACTACGGGAGATGCAATATATATACATATATATATACATAGACCGTATTAGCGAGCCACTGCAGTACATAGAAAATCAACTTGACGATCCGCGTGTGTAGTTAATCACTTCGAAATTCTTATTTTCATTTTCACCGATTTATGGACCATTATTACCTCTCCGCCCTATATTTGGACAATCTATAATAAAAAGGTTTGAACACTCATTTTTAGAGAAACATCCCGACATTGGCCCCTATTTAAATTGCAAGGAGAGTATAAAAGATATTTGGTCCCCTTGCTTGACGAGAAATATTTTAAAAAAGGTCGATATGATTGTTCCTTATGCTAAATACGTACAAGTAGAAACAGACGAGTGCAGACAGACCCGACTTTTAATTAATTTATTTTTTATCTTTCTCCGCATGTAAGTGAGTCAATTTTTTTTCAATTCAACATTCTCTTATGCTCTAAGCTATGCTCCAAAGACTTTGTTTTATTTTTGATCTATACACCGAAAATATTTCACGAATTCAATGCTCAACGGAGTTTTAGACACACGCAAAATCGAGAATAGCCGTCGGTTGAGAAAACTTAATCACCATCAGTTGCATAAAGCATAACTTGGATCTCGCAAAAAAAAATAGACGCAGCTCAAATAGATGAGAATTTTATTTCCACGAACCTAAAGAGATTTTCAATGCAAAATCCGTTAGCTTTAAAATCGCCGTGGTAGCACATCGTGACAGCAGCAGGAGCAGCGCGCAGCTCAAGCGCCCCGAGTCTTGGAATGCTTGGAGAAGTTGGTAATCTTATTTATACAACATCCGGCTCTTCGTAATCACCCGTTATCCCTCCGAGTCGACTATTTCTCATTTTCTTTCTCCCCTTTATCCTCGTTTTCCCAACTCTTACTCTCTCTCCCTCTCCCCCTGTCGTTCTCTCACTCTTTCTCCTTTCCTCTGCTTTACCTGGTTTTTCTCGTTTTACAGGTGGCAAGTTTACCAACAGCTCGCGCACAAATCACGGCCTTTTTTCGTCCTTTAAGTCCGTGCTCTGGTAGTTCGCACTCGGACTTTTTAAAAAACGAGCAAGATAAAAAACAAATATTGAAAGCGGCTGCGACCGAGCGGCAGAGAGAGAGAGAGAGAGAGAGAGAGAGAGAGAGGGAGAAAGAGATGGGGGTAGATCTGGTCTTACGACAATGCTTCTCTAACTACTTCGATTCGTCGACGCGCAGCAGACTTAGCAGTTAAAGACTCGCTCCGCCGAGTTTTTCTCGCCTGCCGAGCTTTAGGTCTGCAGTCGCACTGTGTAACTTTGTTGTGTTGTGCGCAACAAAAGGGAATGAAATATGGCACCGTATTATAAAAATATGACTAAAATTGTGACTTATATCACTATTTCCGCGAATTCTGCATACCGACACTATATTTCACTTTCAAAACCTATGTCTATATGTTTAATTGAATGCATCCTTTAGACTTCTGCACTTCGTGAGTTTTATTATGATAAAGTCATACCTATTACCTTTTCGAATAAGTCATAATATATTTATTACATCAAGCATCATTTTTGAAAATAAGAAATGACGCACGGACGTGAAACACTTTACAAAAGCTTCAAAAAACGAGCACTCCACGATTGCTTAACATACGAAACAAACAATAATTAGCTTAAATTTTCTTTCGCTCCATCAAAATAGATAGCATGAATAATTGAAGCAGCAAATAGTTAAAAGCTAAATAGAGATTGGAAATACTCAATATTCCATGCGAGAGGACCTCCGAATTTCTCGAATCTCATTCAAGAAAGAGCTTTATATATATTCGACTCGATCGCATGCTGCATACACAGCAGCGATGCGCGTATAACTGAAATGGATGCGCATACATTGGAGGGAAGGAACTGAGCGAGAGAGAACAGGGAACGGCAAAGATATCGGGTTCCATTGTAAACTCGACCGTAGAGTCAACATAAACTAGCGGCCACCCGCCTCCGTTTGCATGAGAAAGTAGGCGATTATCAAGGGAGCTGCGATCATGACGAAGAAGGGAGTGGGAGAGTGAGAAAGAGGGGGATAGGGAAAAGGAGAGTAAAGGAGAGTAAAGGAAGTAAGGTAGAAGGGCACTCGGTCCAAAGTTGGCCGGTTTCAAGCGACCGAAGGCCGTTCGCGTGCAGTGCCTTCTGCACGTTGGTGATTTTGCATCCATGCATTTAAGAGAGCGCGCGGCTACCGCAGAAAACGGGCAAATATACCTGGCTAGCGATGAAACGTCTCGAGGTATAGCGTACAATGCAGTGATGGTCGACGAGGACTGGAAACTGGACTGAATGGAAGAGAAGAGGAAAGTCGCGTGGCACATGGAAATAAGTGAATGTGGAATGGGGATGGAGTGAGCGAGAAGAGAGAGAGAGAGAGAGAGAGAGAGAGAGAGAGTATTAAAGTTGAATTACCGTACACCCGGAGAAATCTGAATTTTTAATGTTGTATGGAACTGTCTGTGCACTTATCGCGCCAATGAAAAATTGGCGTTTCGACCGCGCTAACTGCTTTGATCGTTATGTACACTGATTTTTTATGAAAAAGACACGAGCGATGTGACCTTTGTGTGTTTTTCGGTCTAAAAGTTAGATTGGATTCGAGGAAATTCATGTGTCCATGTGAACAGTCTGAGCACAGCTAAAAGTAGGTATCAAATATGCAGAAGCTCGCGCAGCTTTTTCGAGAAGCGAAATATACCGCATTCGACGATCCCATTACCTCTTCGTGGAATAAAGACAAATTATTATAGGGCTAAAAGTCAGTAAAAATAAGAAGAGTATTTACAAGAAGAAAGTCTTATAGAGGAAGAGGTTAAAGGTAGAGTAGCGAAAAAGGCAAGGCTATCGCAGCAATATTCCTGCTTGCATGGCTATCGCTTTGACCTTTCCGAGCTCGCGCATTTCCTTGACGTTCAAAAATCAAAAGAGAGAGAGTGAGAGAGAAAGAGAGTGAGAAAGAGAGAGAGAGAATGTCGAGTACCGGATAATATACATATCGAGCATTGGTGCAAGCCACTGGATATCAGCAAAATCGCTTTTCTTCTTTGTTTGCGAATATGTCTGCCCCGGCTTATTATTATAATTTCCAATGTGCGGATTCCATCGACATAATGTATTGGTGCTTTTTATGCACATCCCAATCATCGGACGAATATAAATTGTGGTTTCCAAATGACTGCACTGTAGTTATGCGAGTGCATTCCATTGAGTGGTAATTATTCGGTCCGAATGCACATACGAAAATCAATCCGAATCTATCTTCATTTTTATTAGATTCGACTGCGAACTCGCTAGTACCTTATATTTTCGTCATTGAAAAAAGTGTCAAACTCCAAAAGTTACATATTTTAGTACAAAGCAAAGGAGGATGCCCACGGATATAGATAATTATGCCTTTCACGGGAAACCTTAGTTAACTGTATGAAGTGTAATTTCATATTCAATATAGGATCGAATGTCGAATATTGAATACCAAATAGCGGTCCATGTGCCGAAATAAGTGTTATTTCACATTGAAACAAGTAAATAGTCGCTATAAATATGTAAAATTATTATTTTTTTGTCTAGAACAGGAAAAATTTGTCATTTTAAATGGTAGTATAATTTTTGTGCCTATTATTTTGTCATGAAAATACAGTTCTTAAAGCATTTTTACAAAAAGATTGATCAGAAAATAAATTACGATTATAAATATTTTATTTTATTCCAAACTAAATAATATCAATTTTTACATTCAACGAAATTATACCTAAATATATGTTCATGTAAAATGTAAATTATTTCGATTTTCGGTATGAATTAAAAAATCTTTTATTAGCTGAAAATTGCAGAATATAATTCGTAATTAATATCTAATTTTACTCGTAAATAACTATTGCATGATGTAATTTTGATATGCGGTTCTGATGTTTCTATAAAATTATAGAGATATTTCAATGTAGTTGAATATTCCACAATTTATTAATGCGGAGTAAATATTAAAGAGGAGATCAAACGACAACCTAACGTTACAGCACGACAGAACATAATGCTTACACGTCCTACATATGAAATATTGAAAATACAGCTTCGATTTTTGTATACCTTGCATTGCGATCATCACTGGAATGCGTCAGCGCTACGGTTAGTCTACTTATCGCTATTCGTAAAGTCAAAATAGAAATCATCATGAAAGTGTTCTAAAGAATGCGGAGTGAATCGAGCTCGCGCAAAAGAGCTTCGATGGCTTGCATAAAAAGCTTGAGCACTAGCGCTAAGATCATCTAATTAATCAGCGATGTAATTCTCGTAATGTCTACATTAAAAAGCTTGCAAACACACACGCACACACACACACACACACACACACACTACTGCCAGTTCTCACTCGCGGCATTCCGAGAAAGTGTTAACGCGACTAGCGTTAAACGGCATCAAATTATTCTAATTGCCCAAAGAAAGATTCTGAAATTGTGCTACATAGCGTAAAAGGGAAGCAGTTTAGCGCATGGCCTGTAGTGAAAATCTACAAGGTAACGGCCTTTAATATAAGTTCTGTTTATTAAAGCAAAGGGAGGAAAAGGAAAAAGTTATAATTGACGATTCCAAGTGCAGCAGTTCGCTCACCGCTCGAACAACCCGTAGCGAGAGAGAGAGAGAGAGAGAGGGGGGGGGAGAGAGAAAGAGCACTAATTCTTAATTATAGCTCACCGCGTATTACTTTGCCCCCCTCATCATCTAAGCGTGCATTTTTAATTACCAAAGTCGGTCATTTCCATTCAAACGCTATCCGAGGACTCTGTGTGTATACGCGCAAGCTGCACGCACTGTGCGTGCTATGTGACGATATTTTTGGATAAAAAGCGCTTGGTTAAAAAGCTTAATGAAGGGCGTGCGCGAGATAAACTTAATTTGGATACTTTGAGCGTGGAGCCTTTGTGCAGTGGAAAGCGATTACTTGGTCGCTAGGCCGCGGGCCGCGCACAATGCAACCTCAGCCGCGTCGCCCAACAAACAGCAGCCCTACTCCCTATTAAAAAGAGGTAAAAAACACGGAAACGGACGAGGACGACGGGGATGCAGTGAGCGCACGAGTTTATTGCGCAATAATGCGGAACAACACATCGTCGAACTCTCGGTTATCGGCGCACGGCGACCGATGTATAAAAAAAGAACATTTATACAACCGTTAAAAAAAAACCTTTTCTCCCAGCTCGTTGCGCTCTGCTTTTTATCTACATTTTGATTCCTCGCTCGATCTCGCCTGCAGGAAAAGCTCCGCAGCTGCTTCGTGAATATTCGTGGCGGCAATGTTTTTCTTTTCTTTTTTTCTTTTTTTTTTCGTTTTTTACCCCGTGCTTTTGACATATTGTACCAAGTCGATGCAGTCGATATAGGGGTGGACGGGGGCAGGGGGGCCACCGCAGAGTTGTTGCAGACGTCAATATTTGCACGCGCGCGGGTAATATCTTGTGTTCGCGGCCTCGCATTGACAACGTGTTTCAATTTGTAGCTGACATTTTTTTTTCAAGCTGGCCCAAGATTGAATAATTCAATAGTGGAGTCACTTGTTTAACCGATTCGTTATAGCATTATAATTTTATCAACGATAAGATTTTATTAATGGACATACGCAAGATGTCATTTTAACTAGGTTCGCACGTTATGTTAATCGTATTAATTATGCAAAATGAATTTCTAGAAACAGCACGAAGATGGTTTTTATGAAATTAGCTCTTAACGGTATAAGTAAGTATCCAACAAGTTGTTGGCATCGCATAATCCCTCGGCGCGCGTACTATTTGCGATTTTTATTTCCATTTCATCATACGCCATGTCGCGAAAGAACCTCGCATATTTTCCAGGCACGTGAAGCTTGAGCTAATGAATCGAACGGACTACTTCGTATTCGAGCGAATAATGTTGCGGATAAAAGAACAGCAGTGTGCTTTTCTTTTCCGACGTCTCGTTCGAGGGTCCACTCGAGGTGACTCCCCCCCCCCCCCCC
>UELU01137152.1:68778-119423 GCA_900490025.1 Megastigmus dorsalis
CCCCCCCCCCCTCCTCCCATCGTCTTATCCGCGCTGGATAATCCCTCTTAAGAGGATAAATAGAAAAAAGGAGCGAGAGAGAGAGAGGGGGGGGGAGGGAAAAACGAGAGAATAAAGAAACCACGGAAAGAAAACACATTCCGCGAAGAGAGAGCCGAGGTATTATGACTTCGCTTCGTACTTCAGGACATCAGATAAAAATGCAATTGTAGATTCGCGGGCCTCTACCCTACTGCTCTCCTTTTTATCGCGTCGAACGAAATAAAACTATTCGTAAAATATAAGTTGTACATCGAAAGTGCAATAAGAAACGGTGCAGCTTTTCAACGTCGAATATAAAAATACTTTGGATTTTTTCGCGTCAAATGTAAAGTTACACCGAAGTGGTTGAAAGGCTTTAGAGCTTCCACAAGATAGACGGTATAAAAATTTTAAAATAAATTATTTTAAAATTATCCATAACTGTACTAAAAAAATGTTCATATTACAATTACGCGCATTTTATCTTGTAATTAAACGAAACTTAAGATTGCACAAATGAAACGTTCCGTTTCCGCGCTGCGAGTCGCCGCTGCACATCTTTATCCAAAACGTAATTTTTCTCGTGACGTCACTGCACACACAGACATACACACATACCACTTCCCTCTCCAAACGAAGCGGATCGAAATGCCACGGAGCACGAGAAAAGAGCAAAATGCATAAAAATATCATCGCATAATAACATTCATGAGTCGATGCGCTTGCGCAGTGTGCATAACGAATGCTTAATGAAACTTGTGCAGCCGACTCGAGCTACTTTCTAATCTCCGAAAGTCCCCTCTACTACTCTCGCTTTAATTCTCCAACTTCTCTCTCTCTCTCTCTCTCCCTCTCTCTCTCTCTCTCTCTCTGCCTTTTCTAAGTCGTTTCCTGCGACTGTACCACGACGACGACGATCGCACGGCGCCGGAGCCGCAGTTTCGCCGGAGCTGCGCGGTAATGGAACCGCAAATACCCGGAGCTGTGTGGAGAGAGGGAGAGAGAGAGAGAGGAAAGCGAGTAAAAAAGACGAGAACGAGAGAGGAGCTTTTGCCAATTAAAAACGACCTTAGCCTCGAAATCGACTCGCGCGCTCGCGCAGCCAGAGAATGAGCCGCAGTCGCGAGAAAGAAAATGAGGTTGAAATAAAGAGAGCTCGGGCAAAGAATACTGCAAAGAAAGAGCAGAGCGAGAGAGAGAGAAATCCGACTCCGAATAATCTCGTGGTGCGCGAGTCTAGGAAATGTTTTTCGCACGTACAAACCAGCGGCAAGTGTGTTAAGTGCAATTGTGCCGCTGGGATTCGATGATATTTATATAAATAATCTATATTCTCCGCGCGTTTCTTCTTTCGAATTTCGAAGAAAGTCGCGCCTTATTTAATATATAATGCTCGCGATTTAGTTCTTAAAAAAAATAGATAAAATTTGCATTGTTGTATTCCTGGATTATTCATAAACGTATGAAATAAACGAGAAAAATGGTAAAAAGGTTAGTGAAATAGAGCACGATGAACTTGCTGCAATATCAATTTTTGTGTGCTAGCGATTGAGGAAAAAACTTTATAGATTTGAATTGAGCTATAGGCTACAGGTGAAGTGAAAGAGACACGACTGCGAAAGAGGCGTGACCTTAAAGACAATTCCACTGAATAGGACGTCGACTGACTGAGCGGAAGCCGGATTTGGGTATTAGTATCGATTGGTTGCCCAGCGCTACGCTCGACTTGGCTGTGTGTTTTCTTTTTCTCCTCTGAACACGTAATTGAGCGAAATTCGAATTTCGGGGCGCGAGAAACTTGTTTTAAAAGCGTTTGTGGAGGGAATTGGAAAATTATTTAGATTCGCGTGCTGTTGCTATCTCTCTCTCTCTCACTCCTCGCAACGAACTGCACGGAGTATATTTAACTTCGCATCCGCATAAGTAAACTATACCGTTCTGAAATGTACCAGCCTTTCTCAATGATCATCCACGTCAATAACAATATTTACAAATCATTAAACAGTAGCTATTGGGGGGAAAACGAATTCCAACGATTTCTCATTGACTTTATATATACTCAAAGGAAGAGGGACTCGTGCTTAGGCAAGCCAGGAAGTCCAATGTAACCCCACCGATATCCCAGCGAGATACATAAATAAAAATATAACGGCGCGCGCGCACCGACACTGTCCTTATCGATCAGAATAAATCAATGGTCACGCTGTACCGACACGTCGACCGACAACACTTGTATATAAGAAGCGCGCATTTTACCTATCAGCGCAATCCAAAACTCTCGCTATCAATCCATTATCCCGGAGGAAGACGGGATCATCTCATCAGTTTTCCGCAGCTCTGTCAATCCAATCAAGCGAAACAAGCCGCCGGGAATTCATAGTCTCTGCCTCCCCGTGCGCATCCGACTAGTCGCCCCGCACCTGCATATATATATATATATGATATAGAAGCTCGGGGGTCCTGCGTGCAACTCGCACCATCCCGATTGCCAGTCGTACCCTCGTTCTTCCACTGGCGCGCGCAAGAGAGAGAGAGGGCGAGTAAAAAAAAGCAGAGTCCACTCGGTATGGCGCGGCGTATCCTTCAACGTCGGGACTCAATCCCCAAGAATATTCCTCGCTAGCGCGTGAACGCGCGTGTATGTGTGTGTATAGGTATATAAGAGAGGCAGACGACGACGACGACGACGACGCAGGCTGCTACAGGAGTAGAGAGAGGGAGGAGGAGGAGGAGGAGGAGGAGGGAAGCGGCAGGTATATAGATAGTCGGGCGTCGAGCTGCGCCTGCAGAGCGGCCGATATTGATCGTCGGGGTCACGCAACAGGCTGCAGCTGCCGCCGCCGCTGCTTGTCAGACTTGTGTCAGGCTGCTCGTCAGGCGGGTGTGCAGGTGCAGGTGCGCTCGGACCTGCCGCCCCGCTCGATTTTACCCCGGCTCTAGACCTGGAAAGCTCGCCAACCTCTCCCTCTCTCCCTCTCTCTGTCTCTCTCTTCTATCTTCCTCTCTGTGCTGCACTTTTCCAGACTCCACGTGTGTATGTGTGTGCACAAGCCAACAGGGTGAAAGTGGGGGGTTGTTCTGGGAGATAGGTCGGGTGGACAACCCGGCTAATGCTGTCTCTCTCTCTCTCTCTCTCTCTCTCTCCCTCTATCTCTCCCAGCTCTCTGTGCTTCATTAGCTGTAATTGGTAGGACAGTGGCTAGTGAAGGCTATAGACAAAGACGGCAGGGCCAGAGTTGCCGCGCTATACATAGTTGGCGGCGAGTATTTGTTGGTTACTGGGAAAAAGCCAGTGAAAGAGAGAGTGCGGGGCAAGGAAATTTTCAAAGGCACCTGAACGTATCGAGCCGTAACTGCTGCAGCTTTTTTGCGACTCTCTATCTATTTTTGCATCTCTCTCTCTCTCTCTCTCTCTCTCTGTCTACGCTTTCTTTTTCGACGCCCGGAGTTGCGACCAACTCTCTGCTACTACCGGTATACATATAGTGCGTAGCACGCGGACAACAGGGAAAATACAGAGGGTCTTTTTTGCTCGTATACACACATGAGCGTGTGCGTGTGTGTGTGTGTGTATCTGATTTTTATTGGATTTGCCCATACTGGGCCAATATGTGTACCCGGTTATTCGAAATAATTGCGAAAGAAGAAGTAAACGAGGAGGAACAAGTGCGTTGCGAGAACTTTTATTTTCGATTGCGGCTTGGAAAGAATTTGCGGGATATCGAGTTTGCGTTTAATGAGCCAATAACTCATGTTTTCATTACATAGCTTTCAACCGTGCACTATGGTTAAAACAATAATAATAATTAATTCATATTTTTATAATTTAAAATGAATCTATCGTTCTTTGAATTCTTTTTTAATCATTTTGAATCATTTTACCAAGTCTTTATTCTTCCTTTATACTTTACGCGTAAGGTTTTAAGGAACTGTCCATGTGCTTAAGCAGTCCACCTTATAAAAGAATAGTAGTATTGAGTTTAAACTTTATGTGTTCGATGATGATCGATAAATTCTATTCATCGTTAATTGATATTTTACTTTTTTTTTAATTTCCACGTGATTGTGCAAGTGAAGAAGGTTACGTTTTCGATTTCCAGCATCAAGGCATCCCCTTTTATTATTAGATCTAAATAAAGGAGAATGGCGTCGAGACTATTATAAAGCCATGTTTAGAGAGTTCATTATTTAGAATGTGGAAAATCGGGTGATTAAACAAACCCAAAGGACAATGTCCACTGTACATGTAATTATTCCCTTAACAGCAAACATTAGTAAGCTGTACAAATGTATAGCTTAGAAATTAAGGAGCATTTAGCAAACGTATCATCTGATGTACATCAAATGTTAACTGAGCTCCGTCATATTAAAATTCCCATAGTTTATATAGACACCGATGTCTGACTGTACTCGGACTTCATCTACTAATTGGGTAGACTTGCAGATATATTTATGTACTCATGTTAAACTTTAAACTTTATTCGCCAGGCATATCTCAATTTCCCTTGACTCTAGACAACTGATACTTTTTGCAAAATATGTTACTGATTTTTAATCTGTATGTATTTATACAAATTACTAACAATTACCAGTCAGGAAATAACTACATATATCGTGGGTTATAATACTTGAGCCCGTTACATATTGCCATGTTCTCTTTGGAGAACTGTTTGAAAATACTCGTAAAGTATTATATAGAACGCGTGAGTTCAAAAACACATGCCAAGGGAAAAGCGATCTGTCGTTTCCACAAAATCATTTATTTCTTCCGCAATTCGAAACTCTCGCGCGCCAATACTGAAAGAAATTCCGGTAAACACGACCAATCGCGGATTTCCACGAATCGTCTTGCCACCGCTCTAATCAAGTCGTACCTCTCCAATTCGATATTGTACAGAGTCAACTCGCATAAATCCTTTAAAAAGTCTCGGAGCGCGTGCGTGCCCGAGTGCCCGGTCATGAAGGAGGCGCGAGAATTACTTGTCTTTCATTGCACACACAGAGCTGCCCATCGTCCACCACGCCTAAACTCCTCCACTAAAATGTCTGCGTACTGGCTATAATTCCTATTCTCTCGACACGCCAGGCATTCCAAATAGGGGTATGTCGAGCATCGTCAGAGATATGCTCACACAAACATACGTTGTGTATACCTTGAGCATTGCAATATATCTATATATATATATAGAGAGATGTGTGTGTGTGTGTGTGCGTTTGAACTGCTTCAAGTGCTGATTGAAACAGCCCCACACACGTCTGGGCTCTGTGCCAGATAATATCCTTCTTGGATTGCACGCGCCCACTGGTCGGCTTCGACCATTAAATTACTGAATAAGCCTACGTGACTGTGTCTGTGCCTGTGTATGTCTGTCTGTGTGCGTGTGAGCTCAGGAAGCAGGTGGTATGCGGCTCTACGCGGCTGCGTGTGTGCCGCGAGGCCCTCCGCGAGACTTGTTACCGTGAATGTCTAATTAAAGGATCCAAGAATGGCCGCGAGTGCGAATGGCGCTCGCGCTCGGCATAATAATGAGATTCGAATTTCAGTGCTTTGTTGCGCCTATGGTTTATTCGCTTCAGTCCCCGAGATCCATTGTCGTTTAATGCAAGAAGAATAAATCATTGAAGCGAGATGAAATGGGGCTCGAACGATGCAGGGAAAAGTAGCGGTTTTTATCGTGCACCTTTGTGAATAAATTATAGTGGGTAGATAAAATTATGATGTTGATATACGTATTATGCTCGCGGAGTTTAATTAAAGTTTTGATTGCTTGTAAAGCGTTGGAAGTAGGTGTTGGAATTTCGTGAAACTAAAACGCCCGACGTCGCAAGAATTCAATATAGAGCCACAGAGCGATGTGTCTGCGCCTGCCGTTGGAATTTTCCAAGCTGCGTTTTTATAATTAATATTTTCCAAGTTGTACACGTACCTTGAAATTATTTAATCACACGATTCATAGAAAAACAAATACTTGTTATAAATAATCGTAGTAAGCGAGGATTATTATAAATCTACATCACAATTAAATTATTCGAGTACAATTCATATGAGAGCTATACCCATTCTTTTATAAAAAAAATCCGCGTATACATATCGCTTATCGACATTCGCAACGCGAGTCTCCGATCAGCCTATAATAACTCCAGACCAACCGAACCCACCGCCCCTAAGTCTGCACCCGGTCTAAAGATCGCTCAAAACCCCATCCGCGTTGAACGTAATCTTGGCACCGCGCATACAGCAGCAGGAGAGCCACAAAGCGATTACAGCTCCGCGCGAAGCTCCACGGCAAAACATACCGCGGCGCAGGAGCAAGTAAGACGAGAGGCTCGTCGGCCGAATTTCGTCACGCGTGAAACGGGCCAAGAGAGAGAGTCTCTGCGGGAGCCATTATAACGAAGCCTCCACCCGCGGCGAGCACCGCAGAGAATTTCCGGACTAATTATGAAGGAGCGACGGCGGGGGAGGGGGGATAGCGCCGCACAAGCCACTAGAAGCTAGAGAAGCCGGCCTGCGAGGGACACGCACGGCCGGCTCTAATGCGCCCCGATATATGTATGTGTGTACACAACTGTATAGGCACTAGCTCTGTGTGGGTGTGTGTGCGTGGGCAGACCGCGCATACAAATTCTATTATGCAGGGGTGTCGCGCGCTAACCCCGCTGGGCAGCGGCCTTACACGTGGCCAGCCGTGCGAGAATCGCTTGATTGTATATAGACATATATATGCGGGCGCGCGAATACAGGGACTTGGATGATATACCTTTTCTCGTAGGAGTAAGATTGATTCGACTCGAGGTTGCTGTGCATCCAGGATTAGAAAAACTGCAAAATTTTATAATGAATTGGGTTTTAAGTGGCGTAACAAAGTTCTTCAATTGAAGTTATCAATTAATAGAATAATATGTTTATTGTTATTTATTTTGCATCTTCGTAGAGGAAGCTTTGTAATGGTGAAAAATCACGGTTTTCATGCATTTAGGGCGCAGCAGCAACCCGTTATCGAGCAAATATTATCTGAGAAAGGTGTCGCTACTGCGGACATGTGGAGTTTAGCTGAGGTCCGAGAATTCTCTCCGTGAAAGGTTTCCCCTTTTCTTGCTGTTTCGAAGTATTTGAGACGATTCCTAAGTTTAATGTCTAGGAAAAGTTCTCCTTTCGAGTGTGAAAAGGATTCATTATCTAAATTTTTGCTCCGGCGTTCCCTTAACGCACTCTCCATTAAGGCAAATCTGCAACAACATTGATATGCGATCAGATTTAAATCTATACACTAAATTACTATATTTTCGTCTAATAAGTAAGTTATCAACTTACAGCTCCTTCAGCGCATGGACTGCCCTCCGCTGGAGGTCTCGAATAAGTCTTGACCTTTTCATTCTTATCTACGCACCATAGTATTGCACAATCATATTCCCAGGGCTGAATAAAGAAAAGACAGCTGTTCAAAATTTTTCCAATATAGTTGTAATTGTCAAAACATAAAGATTCGATCGACATTAGAGATATATAATTACCTTGTAAGACATCATTCCCAAGATTTTTTGGCATTGCGCATCTCGACTGAGTATTTGTCCAGGTAATATTTTCGGGTAAGGTTTTCCAATATTTGGCTTATTTTTTAAACATCGCGCTAATGGGTACCTAAATATAGTATAATTCATTTTTAAAGGACGTCCACCAATAGCATCAACAGTAGGTATCGCACGTTGAACAAATAAAATATATATTTATTCAACCTCAACAATATCGAAGTTCATTATCGCTTACTTGAAGAAACGTTGCATGGTTGTTTTACTGCAATAAGACCAGTGCATTCCCCGGATATCTGATCTATTGTAGCTCATCAAATAGCCGTCTTCCGATGGGCATGGCCCACCCGCGACGGACTCTGTTTCATCTCCGTCGTGTAAAGCTCCCATTCTGCAGTAAAAATAATGTACTTAATGTGACGATACATTTTATGACATAAATTTTTTAATTTACCTTAAAAAGCAGCGTAAAGTCTACGTGATTTTTAAGTTAGGAACATTTAAACTTTGGTATAATTTGAAATCTGAACAACTAAGAAGAAATGCACTTACGTGTGAGCCAATTCATGAGCAGCAGTAGTAATGCCAATAAATCCACCATTGTCTTTAATCAGCGTAGAAGAGAGACCTTTACTGCAAGCTCCCATAAAAGATGCCACACCTGTAGATATATATTATTAATTAAATGAATCCTTTACATTTATCCTTAAATTAAACGTGAAATAAGATTAACTTATTGTAAGATACCTGATAAGATATTGTTATATTCTCCGTTTTCTTCAAAAAGTCCCAAATTTCGGCTATAAATTAAGTTACACATTATAATAATGTAAGATTATATTATTATTCCAATTTTGAATGCTTTCTATTACAGCATACTTACTGTGTTATGGCAACAACAATATCGAACGTAATATCTGGAAGCTTATTTTCTTGAAAAAAATACTTTCCAATTTCTGCCAAAGTTTCGCTTGCTAGTATTGAATCAGATGTAGCACCAGGATTGCGTTCCATATAAGCCGCACCACTAGGTTGCTGAAACAATTTCAAATTCATAAATCAACGATACAAGCTTAATAGTAAAGACAAGTAAATATTTTTGAATATCACAATATTTAATGTGTCGTCTTACCATAGGAATAATAAGACCAGCAATATTCAATCTTACGCTAGGATTCTTCAACTCTCTGTACCTTAAGTCCACGGCATTCCAGAAAGCAGCCATGTATTTAGCAACAGCTCGAATGTCACTCCCATGAGCCCTAAATATTGCAATCAAGCAATATAATGACTTGATAAATAAAATTGGTTTAATTTGAAAAATAACTTATTGTATTTTAATCGACTCACTTGTAAATTGCATGATCAACCGTAATTAGAAGTTCAGGATAAACGGTGTCCATTTGTTCAGCAACAAGTATTGATTCTTGTGGTCTCGTTGACTTATATTCTGGCTGTCCTAATGCTGGGGGTAAAGCAAACGATAGACTGAGAATTCTGAAACTATTTGTAAATTTTTCACGTTTTATCAAAAAAGGCACACTGCCGAAAGGCTCTAACAACTAATTACCATGCAAGAGATCAATATTTGGTCGATGTTTTATCTAGAAATGATAAACAAATATTGAATTAATAAAAATATTAACTCACATTTCGGGAAAAATGGAGAATTTATTTGTTGAGTGTTTGACTTTATGGCGACATGATGGGTCGACGGAATGTCAGTAAACGAATCTATATGGTCCGACGCGAATTGCACCTTGTTAAAATTTGGATATTTGCTCAAAACTTCCTCGTGTACACGCTCGGGTAGTGCTCGAATGATGATGTCATCTCCGACAATTCCATCCTAAATAGAATCAACTTGATCTTAAAATGTTGTATATAATTTTCTGATGGCGTGATTATATCGTCGCCTAAAAGATGTATGCCGCGAGTATATTTTATTATTTTAAATGTAAGTTCATTCCAATAACACAAAAATTAAAATTATAAAAAAATTAATAAATAAACTGGCTGCAGCTCCGGAATCCCCTCGTTTAATCTGTAAATAGTACATATTAATTAAGGACAGTTTATTGGGCAATAAGAGAGTTTTATTGCCACTGTCTTTCTTATACCCTTTAAAACGGCTGTGATTCGTATCGCTTTAACAGGGTAGAGTTAAAATTCTTAATTTCGCCTAGAGGCAGATAAATAACGGAAGAAAAAATACTATAATAATGGCGAATTAATTTTAAAATAAACTTTCTAAGTCAAATAAAAACAGCTTTTTATGAAAACAAAGGGTAAACGGCATCCTAAATATTTATTAATTTATTTATAATTTTAATTTTTATATATTATTATATACCCAAATTGAAAAGAAAAAAATTGGAAAGAAAAAATATACTCGTAAGATTCGCCTCTTTTCAAATTGAAAAGTTCAGATACGTCGGTTGTAGTCTGAATATTTGAGATAAGTCTTTTACCAAACTGAAAATTGAGATACTCCTTCCTTCCGCTGAGGCGACAAGATGTTGAATAGTGAATTTCATGAAATATGACAGAGATATAGATTACTTACAACATAAACTTTGCTGGCTTTTGCCTTGTGCAATGTAAGAGCTGCTCTATTTTTCACGTCGTGGTATAATTTAAAATTTTCGGGCAGAGGCTATAATGAAATATATTATTATTGATTTATTGAAATTGTTTCTCATTTTATAGATTGAAATAAAAATTTATTTTACTAACTTTGGTACACTTACATATTGCATACTAGAGTATTCAATGTGTAATTGGTAATCAGTGCTCTGATTAGTCTGCCTTGCTATAAAAAGAGGAGTATTATTTCCTAATAAGACATGGTCATTTTCCTCCAGATATAAAGAATAGTTTTGATTGAAAGCTCTCAAATAAATCTGTGGGGGCTGAAATTCTGATTCACTCGTGCTTGTGTTCCCTTCCTTAGCCATGTGAAAAACTTTTATCATTTCGTAGTCCACTTCCTTGACTGTAAAAATTATAATTAGACCATTTTAAAAAACAAATTAAATTGATTTTACAATTAAACTATAATAGATATATTTACTGGCATCATGCTTGACATGAAAAACCGATTATATCTCTTCCGGAGTCATATGTTCATGAATCTGAGTACCAAAAATAAAATGTATAATAAATAAAATTGTTTATCCACGCGCTGTCAAATTTTTGACCTCTACAAAACACTCAAAGAATGATCGGTTACCTTCTGTCCGTGAATCAAATAGCAGCCGAACATACTAAAAATATCGTAACTCGCCAAATCATTTTGCACACATCAAAGGACAGCTACAAGTATCAACTAAATATAATTTTTGTATGGACTCGACTATTCAAAATTACAATTTATATCTTCGAGAAATATTTGCTTGACTTAATCATACATGCTGCGACGCTATATCGCAATAAAATTACTATTAACTGGGTGTTTTATGGATCACGTTTCGATACTTCAATGTCTCAACGATTTCGGACATATTACGAGTGCATGGAAAAACAAAGTATAAAATGCTCAATTAATAAGTCTGAAAAAAATATTACATTAAAAAGAATTCCAACTTGTACAGGAATTTTCAATCCATAAGCTAAATTATTAATATCTGCGCTTTTGACGGTTTAATTAAAATTGAATTTTTTACAGAAATCGAATTCAGTTCAATTGACCTAAAAAATTGATTATATGTATTAGCAAAATGTAAAGGGAAAAAAAGAGGTGCTCATCATAAGCGCTATAAAACTATTTTCTAATCCAGGATTAATTTAGCAACTTATTCGGTAGACTATCTTTTCACATAGCTGAACACCGAAACATAAGGTGTTATTTTGATTTTAATTTTTTTCTTTCTCGTCAACGCGCAAAACTTGATCGGATAATTCCATGCAAAACTCGGTTTCTGCAATTATTATTCCCTAGAAAAACTTTAAGCGATCTTTAATGATACGCAATTCTCAACACGCTACAAAGAAAAGAAAAAGGAGCATTTGTCGAGGGAGCACATATACTTCGATAAACATCATAAAGATCGTACGTGAGTGTGGCTATAAATCAGTTTGCTCGGCCTGAAAACTCGAGAGCGCGCGCGCTGCATTTGGAAATAACGCATCGCTAAAAGATTATATCGACTGCCGAAAAAAAGAGCGTAACGGAGAAGTAGTAAAACGCTAAAAGGTCTTGACTCTTTGAAGGGATTGAAAGAGCGAGCAAGAGAGAGAGAGAGAGAGAGAGAGAAAGGGACAGAACAAGTAACAAAATTCAGTCGATGGCATTGTCGTCGTCTTGCACTCGAAATTGAACACGTATACAATGCCGACTTAGCTTAGCCTTTCTTTGTCCGAAGATATAGCGAAGCTCGATAGCTCCGCCTTTGCGTTAAGGACCTGCTTGTCGTTCGCTTTAGGACTGTCCAACTCGTTTCGCGATAAATGTTTAGGTATACGAGATTCTTCTTGGTCTGCATCATGTACAAAAGAGACTTTCTATTGCGACATTTTTTGTAGCACTATAAAGATAAATCGTGAGAAACATTGCACTCAAGGTTGAATATTTTGAGGAATGTGATTTTTTATTAGTTCTTATGTATGCGATAACTATAGTTTAGATAAATATATCACAAACAATGCAATGCTCACGTTCGTGGGTGGAAAAGATAGAAAATGAAGATTGCAAAAAAGCACGCGAAATTCTGTTTTCGGAACACCATGTGAGAATTTCGACTTCTCGCAACTCGGTTCAAAAAATAGTACGTGCAACTCGTTGGAAATCGCCTGCTTCTCGCACTTGTTGCACAATGTATTATTACGTACATGTTTGCATAAACATTATATAATTTAATTATGTTCCAATGGATGCAGTGGTGTTTATGCAAGTACATACACATACTTTTTTTGAAAATTTTTTGGTTAATTATTACATTTGTACGAAAAGTCATGGCACCGATCTAATTTTTTCAGAGTAGAGAGGAATTGTTCTAGCCTTTGGATTACAGTCAAGTTTTTTTAGTAAAAGTACTGCCAAATTAGTGTTATGTCCTTTCTTTCTGTCATTAGCGTTGAAAATCGTATGTGCCTGGTAAAAATAAATGTTCTTATTATTAAAATAACGTGGCACTGGTTCCGAAATAATTGTTAGGCGAAGTAGATGCATCCGAGTTTGGTACGGCGCGACAATTTTTCTCGGGTTTCCCCACCCTTTCCATGGATTAACGTAACTTACATTCCTGTACAGGTTTCGTGTGTTTTTCTTTCAAAGAAATAGTACATATAAGTGTGCAACGTAGGTCGTTTCCGCACGAGCAAAGCGAGTATCGTATACTATTTTTCTTATTATCATGCGCAAAATTCGATTTCGCTCATGCATTTATGCAAAATGCCACATATATACACATTTCAACAAGCGTAAGAGAATGTAACCGACCGTGGGAAATGTAAAAAATAAGCACGCATCATAATAACATTCCCGCACACTTGTTCAAGTGTGTAGATATGCATGCGCAAAATCGAATTTTGTACATGATAGTAAGAAAAATTACATTATCCACTGGCCTTGCCTTTTTTTTTTAAATTTCACAATAGTCAAAGTATAGTTGTATTAATACTAAAAAATGTATGAGTATGTACGTGTTTTCCCTCATAGCTGTATCTACGTGTTTTCCTTATTTTTCTCAACATATTACATCAAATTTATTAAATTTTGCATCATACAAAGCCATAATTTTAATTGATATACATATACAAGTAGTATATTCCGAGAATTATGAATGTCTGTTCTATTTTATCTCGATGAAAAAGTAAACGGAAATGAAAATGACAATAAGCCTTGCACAGTCAACATTATTCGTCTATTAAAAACTGCACATCCACACATAATACTGGAACAAATGATTAAGAGTTGAATTGTTGAAATAAGCTCTCCGGCGTCAAACACCACAATTCAGTGACTTGGCAAATCCAGGGGGCATGAAATTTTTAATAAGCACATCGAAAAGTGCAAAACCAAAACGGCGAAACAACACAGAGCGACAGTGAGAGAGAGAGAGAGAGAGAGAGAGAGAGAGAGAGAGGTTTCCAGCGGAAAAGAAGAAAAGCTAGAGAAAGGGAACACACAACACGGCAAAGCGAGTCGAAAGCTAAACCGCCGTGCGCGGTAAGCTCCGCCCTTTTCAAAAGTACGGCAACAGCATTCGTACACACACACACATACATATACATATATATATATATATATATAGTCCCGCAACGGCGCGCGTACGAGTATTATATACATCGCGCGGAAGGAGCTGTGCAATTTCTCGGTTATTTTCGCAACGACTCGCACGCCGCCCGCAGCAGCAACTCTGTACGATTATTGCGCGAAATTGCAGCGCGAGTACAAGAGCTGCTAAAGAATAGGGGACAAAATGGCAACGGCATAATAGGTCGCGCCTCACGCCATTATACACACGCATCTCGGGCGGGAGCGCGCATTTATTCCTCCTCGACTTTATATCCACCAGATCATCGACAGACTATATCGTCCCGGCCAGAACCTATAATATAATGCACGCCTGCAGTTGAGGCCATACATTTCACTAACTTTTCTCGCGCTTCCCATACATCTCCCGGTGCTTATTATATATATACCCTTTGGAATTCGCCGACTGCGTCGAGATTCTTCAGCATCTTCTAACAGTCCGTCTGGCCATGTTCGGGCTTTTCTACTTGGTCGCGGAATGTCGGTGGGAGAAAGAGACGATGAGGATTGAGGCCAGGGAGTCGAGCGCGCCAGCGTGTCGAGCCAATGTAATGCTTTGTTAAACAGAGTTGGAGAGGTATAAGGTGGGCTGGTCTCTCTGATTACCCCGAATCAAGACTTACCGGAGAGTTTGATTAACATATGGTATTATTGAGACTTTTTATAGAATTGCTTATGTTTTACGATTCAAATACATGGTAAGCTAACTATTCGAGTCATTAAAACCAATTATTTATGTATGATAGTTTACATCTGAAATTGCTTATAAAAAATTACAGACATATGATTCATAAAAAATTGTAATTCTTTTGAGCCGTAAAGTAGCAGTTAAGCAAGCGGATTCGCACAAACAAACGAACAAACAAGCCTTGGTACCTATTCAATCGCGAGAGCTCGCGAACGATCACGCGATAAAAGGGTTAACGGGGCGCCGATGACGAAGTGGACGAGCATAGGGACTATACATATAGACGCGGTTCAAAGCCGAAGTTCCTCGTTCGCCGCAGCTCGTTCGCCGCAGCTCGTTCGCGGCTGCTCCAACAACTCGTACGAGCAAATTTGACGATGCGTGACATTAATTTACCGATGTTTCATTAGCATCGGAGATTGTTTCGTTCGGCAAACAATCGGTCCCGCGAACTTTAAGAGGACTTTGTCAAAGTGGCTGACGCGCAGTCCCGCGCCGCGCATCTACCTACGCGCACTCGCGCGCCTCAAAGGCCCGCACCACCAATTCCAGGCGAGTCATGTACCTTGTCATAATTAAATTTCACCCTTGAAATTCAATTTGCTTCGAGTGACTGTGTGCGGAGAGGGGCCAAAGGCGAGGAAAGGGATGAAGGGAGAGGAGAGAGAGATAGAGATGCCAGTGAGGATAATAAGAGTAGGGGAGATAAGAAAGAGCAGAAGGTATGGTTATGTTTGTGCACGCGTTTCTCGCAAAATTCTGACTCCGTTATTAGCAAAGCGGGAGGACGGTGAACGGTCCGGAGACTCTCTAATTCAGTTGTAACTGCTTATTCTATTGAAAAGTTCATACTTTCCTTTATGCTATAAATACTTTCACGAGTTTCATACAACAAATATGATTATTGTCGAAATGAAAAATCAATACAACTTGATAAATATATGATAAAGTATAACGTAAACAGGTATAAATGCGCAATAAATTTTATTGTTTCATATACATCTATTTATACATGCATAACAGTTAACGAACGTTGCCATAGCTTTAAAATAGAGTTCTACCGATAAAAACGTCGTGATTCCTTTACATGTCGAAATTTTTTAATTTCTAATCGACAAACAAAATTTTATAGTTTCAAAGCTGATTGGGCTACAAGGCAACATCTCGTATTTTTTTTTCTTATTGTTAGAAAACCAAACACCGGCCACTATAATATTAACGTCAATTCAATTGAAACAGAATCAAACCACTTGATACTTGAAGTATTTATATTTCTCGTCAATAGGACGCCCCAAACTCCATTTATTACTCATCCGAACGCTAAAGTTGGGAGTGCCGACGATTCCGAGTATATATTAAATTCATCCGATGAGGAAAAAGGGAGGAAAACTCAACCTGTCTCATAAATGAATTTAGCTCTCAATACTTAATAAAAGCCCCAGGCTCGCTATACAAATGGACGCGAAAGTTTAAGTGGATCATTTCGAACGTCCTACAGTAGTGTGGATATAGAAACTACAGGAGAGACGACATTGAACTCGGTCCCGCAAAAACTTTAAACCGCACAAGCTCCTCTTAGACCGCACAGTTCATACATATATACCTCTATACGAATACATTCAACAGACAGAATTTCAAAAACTCATAAAAGTTCCAAGTCAACGTTAAATATCCTTAGTCACGAGAGAGAGAGAGAGAGAGAGAGTGGGGGGGGGGGAGAGAGAGACAGAGAAACTCGAGAACAATGGAGCGAGAGAAGCGCGCTTCGACAAATGTTAATTCGAGCAGCTAACAATGCATCCCGAAACTCTCTGCCCCGACCCGTTTTGAACGACTATCGCCGAGCTGTGTACACACACATACACACACACACACACACATATACGAATATGCACACAGTTGGGGCTTACAATTCGAAGCTTCCCATACGCCGATCCACTCGCTCTCCTTTCTCTCTCTCTCTCTCTCTCTCTCTCTCTCTCTCTCTACCTGTCATTCAGTGTTTCTCTGTATGTATCCGAACGTGATATCTCACCCATCGTACAGTGAGGCATATTCGGGCTGTCGTTGCCGAACTATAACCGGAGAGATGCGAAGGGGAATCCAAGCCCGGCGCAGCCCACAGTCATTTTCCTTTTTTTCACGGCGGTCTTCGCCATTGCGATACACATCAGTCGCACTCCCGGCTAATTGTTTGTCTACTCGATATACGCACTCGGTCGCGTGTATGCATGTGTGTGTGTGTGTGTGTGTGTGTGTGTGCGTGTGTGCGTAAACTACATCGCCGCTGGCGTGTATACGCGATTATGACTCCGCACCGATTTGTCTGCGTGCGATTATAATCGAGAGAGCCTCTGCGCGCGTTGCGATATACTCGCGCGCGCGGCTTTATGTTTTAATTGTACTGGAAATGAACGGTACTGCGTCGATGACGTTTCACCGACCTCGTATACGCCATCGAGTGCAATCAGGTTCAAACCTCGTTTCTACACGTCTGGAGTAATGAAAGAGCGAGATTTTATTGCGCTTTTATCGTTTTAATCTTGAATTGCGGTAGCTGCTGAAGCATTGTGATTGATGGAAAATTTAGAGATATGGATTGTGCGAATGTTCAGAGTTTACAGGCTGCTATGATGAGCTATTTTTAACCGACGCGTCAGCTTGCAACATTGAAGGTCCTTCACGAAATTGTTCTAGATTATTTTGTTATGCAATTTTTATAAAAGTCGTTTCATGAAGAAATAAACAAGTTAGTATATTCAGGAATTTTGGGCTGTCTTATAGAACCCATTTATACATCCAGAAGAAAGCGATGCTTACACGGAGAAAAAGGATGTAGCAATATTTATGATGAATATACGAAAAATTACTATGTTGCGTACCAAAGCTGTGATATACTCATTTTATGGAGATTTTTCTTATATTCATAACAAATATTACTATGGACATAGTAATTTTGGCTATAAATTTCTATAAAAATTGCTATGTTGAATAGTAATTTTTGTTATAAACATAAGAAAAATCTCCATAAAATGAGTATATCACAGCTTTGGTACGCAACATAGTAATTTTTCGTATATTCATCATAAATATTGCTACATCCTTTTTCTCCGTGTATAGGTAGCTTCTTTTACGTACGTTTCGTTTATGTTAAACTGTACAACTGGCGAAGCAGATAATGAACTATAAATAAGAGCATTTTGAATGAAAAGTTAAGATTTCGACACGTTTTATTAAATATTATGTAAGTTATAATTGCTTTAACATAATTCTAAAAACTCATTTAAATATGAATCTATAGAGTAACAATTATTATTCACTACTGTGACTATAGCCGCTACACTTGGCGAATGAATTAATTATTTTCTTTAATTATAAATAATATAAACATACATCGTTTTCTCTGAGAGAAACAATGTTTCGTTATAAACCCGTCCGATGGAGCTGTCGCGTTATATCGCCTCGACTAATTTGTTTTGTCGATACATCGTTTTCTTATAACTTTTCAACGACACGCAAGATGGCAATTTGACCTGTGTTAAAAAATAAACACTTTAAATAATAAATATCTCTACCAATCAATAAAATCCATTTTAATTGCCTCATATGTGATTAAAATAAAATGCTATGGTCCAAGGGGGTTAATGATAAAATACATATAGAAAACTGCGAAAAATCATTGCTATTGCTGGGGAAATTCTCTGTGAAACGGACACTCCCACTGCCCATTTAAGTTTTGATCCAAACTACATTTGCGATGGCTTAACGGCTTTTTACATCTTTTTTCGAAAGCCGTGATGGCGGATAAAACACCGAAAAATGCAAATTTTCGAAAAACAATTAATTTCGTTATATTCTGCGCATAAATTTTAATTCTTCGGAAACATTGAATTTCCAAAACGGCCACACGCTTTTCGAAAATAGATGTCAAAAGTCGTCATTTAAGCCGTTGTAGATCGGGTGGTGGGGAGGGGCTGCCCGTTTCACAGAGAATATCCCTGCCATAACATAGCATGTATTCAATGTCACATTGACTTAAAATTATAGAGTTCTTTGAAATATTATTCTTTTAATTATTTCTAGTAACACACAACTTAGTAAAATTGCTAAAATAGCTTATTTAATTTATTGATGTCACAGCAAAACCATAAAATCCCAGAAACCATTTTGCGTGCGTTATTCATTTCCACGCATATATTGACAAAGCCACTGTTGCATATTTTTTTTAGTACAAAAACCGTACAAAGGTTTTAACGAACTGTATCGTGTCAAATAACTCTGCAATCTGAGCTATTTAAAAAACGATTATGGAAATAACAAGAATGTGTATTATTATCGGACCATATATTTTTTTAGCTTTCAATGCATAATTGAAGCAGGAAAATCGCTATAAAACCTCAGTATTTTATTCAAGCTCGTTATAACAATTTGTTAATAATCATATTAAAAAAAAAAACATCAATAGCTTTTCTCAGAATTAAAAGAAGCAATATCTAAAATATCATTCACTGGTGCATATAACTTTTTCGATATGTTTCAAATAAATTGGATCACTTTTACTAGACAAAAAATCAGTTTGTATAAAATTCAAAAATCAACAAAATGTGAAAGAGGCTTTCATATTCCAAACTAATCAATTTATATAACCATATGCCAATGTGAATGTCAATCGCTCAGTTTTGTATAAAACAACTTACTACTAAATGTAGTAGTAAATCTTAATCTTGATAGTTATAATCAATTTAGTTTACCGACTTTGTTACAAACAGAGAACAAATAATTTGTAGTTAAATTTAAATCCATTATCTCTTTGTCGCTGTTTTCAAGCTCCTACATCTTACTAAACTTTCAAATTGCTTAGTACAGGAACTTTGTAATTAAATTACCGTTTTATGTAGTTAAAGATGTATACGATAAATAAATTTAGGCTGTATAAACTATTTAAAATTTTTATTGTTGAATGAATTTAAAGTATCAGGCAAAATGACTTTTTGACATTACATCAAAGTTTTACATTTTAATCTCAGCGGTTAATCATTTATTTGTATATAAGCCGATTTCAAATAATTTTATATTTTGGATATCTAAATTAATGAAGGAATAAATTATCATAATAATACGCCTTTTCAACTCGATTGCACAAGTACTAACAAAAAAAGTCTGTCCATCTTTTGTTCAAGATAAGAAAAAAAATATAAGTTTTCTACTGCATGCCTTTTGCGTTTATTCAGATTATAGCTCGCGTTATATTTTCTGTGAAAAATAATCGTGTACCTCTAAAAGTGAAACTTTTCTATAAATAACGTTCTAAACGTTATTCTAACGTAATAAAATTTCTATAAATTCTATAAATACCTTATACATACATTTTAATATCAATGATTTGGCTGTTAATTAAAATTTTACGGTTTCAGTACTGTCAACAAATGTAATGATAAAAAATTATCTTTCACTAAGTAATTTTCAATATCAAATTAAGTAATGAAACTTTTTTTCGTGTATGTGTGTGTATGTATGTGTCATAACATATCTCAAGTCTGGATAGACCAATTTTAATTTTTGTCTATCCTTCATATCTTTGATGAGCTCTTTGAACAGCTCATAAGACTCGAAAAAGAGTAGATTTTGAGATGTTCGAGATTTATTTTTGTTTTGGAATTTTTCTTTTGTTGCTTATATCTGAAGAACTGCTGGATCTTTTAAAATCTGCAACGGCTCTTTTTCTTTGTTTTTTAACCAAGTTTTGAAAAAAAAAAAAAAATTACCCCTTTTTACATTATGAATTTATTTATATCTTAAAAAGTATGCTTATATCGATTCCGATATCAGTCTTCTTTCAGAACGATCATGAAAATCGCAGGGCAATGAATCAATTCGAAATATCCGATGACGCTTTTCTATTTTTATACTTGCGAACAAGAAGTGCACTGCATAAAGGCAATGAAAATTATATTTATCAACAACACACAGTCGTGCTGATTGAACATGAAATCTCGCCGTCCAATTAAAACACAAGAGAAATCAATTAATAAGAGCAAAGAAAAAACAGTGCGAGTGAGAGAATTTTACAGGAAAAAAAAACCCACCTCTTCCTCTTACCCCGCGTCGCGCGTTATCCGCTAACCGCATCGATATAGCGTGCTAATTGACCTGCAAAATTACGCTACGCGTTCCTTAATATAAAAAAAACATACTTATATAATAATAAATTAATAATACCAAGGCAAAAATGTACATATCACACACACACACACACACACACACACACACACACACTCACACTCACAGAGAGAGAGAGAGAGAGAGAGAGAGAGAGAGATACCCACGGCTCAAGCGAAAGAATGTTAAAGAGAAAATAAGGAACGGTCGGTTGAGCCCGGCAACGTATCGTTTGCGAGAAGCCTGCGAACACCGCAACAACAGGTACACCTACAGCCAGTGCACACAAAGCGCGGGAGTATACATAGCGGCTACACAGGAGCGTCGAGTCTCGCCAAAGCTATGCCCTCGCTCATGTTTATATCGCGTGACAAGCGCGAATGTGCCCGGGACGGCCAGGCCACTGCTTATTAGATGCCGATGGATAATAGTGGCCGGAAAATGCGCGTGTAAATGTCCGCGAGAGGGAGAGAGAGAGGATCGATCGCTCACACACACACACACACACACACACATGCACGCGCGCGTTCGTTCTCTTTCTCGCCCTATCTCGCGCTCCCCCAACTCCTCATCCCTTCGCTCTCTATAAAGCTTGTATATATATATATATGCGCGGATGACGATAAGGCGATGTTAAATTTAAGCGAGAGAGAGAGAGAGAGAGGAAGAGATAGAAAGATGCCGTCGCTCGAGCGAGATTCGACGCGCATACGCGAGGATTGTACCGGATGACGCGAGCTGCCGAGAGGCATCGACGAACGCGACGGCCCAGGATTGACATAGATCTAGATTCGCTCAGACACCTCTTTACAAATTTAAAGGTTGCATCGTTCTTTTATATATATATATATATATATATATATGTCATCGCAGTGTCGGTCCGCGCATCTTTATGCCGCGTGCGTGTCCGCACAAAGATTTGTTATCGCAGATAGTTTTTTTCTTTTCCTTTCTGTTTTGCACGGTATTCGGACGATGAGGCGGCCGCGCCGTTTAGGCGCATAAATTTGTCTTTATTGCGCTGCTTCCACATTATTTAGTGTGATTTTATTGGGCTTACCCTGTTTGGTTTTTTTTTTATTAGCTTCTATATATCTGGACTGTCGAATAAAATCTTGCTCCCCCCCCCCCCCCCCCCCCCTCCCCTTCCGCGAGTGAAAGAGCTCCTTTTGTTTTTTATGTAACGCACACCAGTCCGTCGCGTTATTTATTTAAGTGCACGATAATAAAACTCGATTTTATTTACTCGGAGGGCTATGAGGAAGTCGTAATAACAATGCTATACGAGAGTATGGGATCTTGATTTTGCGATAATGGGTGTTTTCTTAATGTTTCACAAATGGGTTGGCGTAATACAATTTTTTTTTTGTTTTTTCATCAAGGAAATAAAATTGATTATATCATGTGATATTCCAGAAGTAGCCGTTTTGATTCATGCGAAGGCAGCTTGTTTCAAAGCTTAAATGCAACTTCTATATATTGTCTATAACTCATTTCTTAAAATTCATACGTGATCCTGTAATAAATACATAAACGCAAAGTCATCGTAAACTTTGCCTCTTGTATACGAAGCGGCCCATTCTAAAGCTGTAGCGGGCAAATTTGAAAAGCAGATTTTCGCAAGCATTCCGCCACCGCGACGGTATATACATCGGTAAACCCAAAATTTCCCACGCCGATGCTCCTCCTTTTCTCATTTCCATCGCGCGGGCCAGCAGCAGCTGCAATGCAGAAACGAGGGAGCCAGGCGTATACAGCAGCAGCAGCAGCCTATATTGGATTTTCGGAAAAGAGCATAGAGGAGCCACGCGCGTTGTATATAGGAATACCGGTTGTGTGTCGGGCGGGCGCGAACCTAAAAGAAGCAAGCCTTCAAAGGGGCCACTGCACGAGCCGCCGCCTGTGTGTATACAGTAACCAGTCCCTTTGAAGGAAATCCAGTGGCTCAGCCTGTGCGTGTGTATGTGTGAGTTGCATAAGTACCAGTGCGTACCATCGCGGCGCGTGTGTGCACCGTTATTTGCAGCTTAGAGGAAATTTTTCTAGTGTGCCTGCTCATGCTGGCTAAGCTCTTTTTCGAATTTTAATTGAGCAACCGCGCGCGAAGGGTGAGAATTAATTAGTTCGCACTTTTTGTTTTTTTCTTTTAATTAAAATTTCCCGACCAACTCGACAAATTGATGTATGCGCGGCAAGCAGTTTTTGTTTAATTGATCTCCGAATTATGGGATTGACCGCGTGCCGCGACGAGGTTTGCGGGGAGGTGTCGCCGAGTCGTAAATCTAACTGCTTGCAATGAATTATTTATGCGCATCAGCTTTGTAGATATTTCGCGTTAGCGTTTTCTCTGCGGGGGACCGATAAGCATTCGCTTTTTCGGCAAACGTACATCACGTCCAATATGAATTATATCGTGCCAATGCTTTCTTTTTTTTTTATTTCGAGCTTTATTAAAACTGCACGTATACTTAATATATTAATGAAATTTTGTGGTACTATAAGTATGCGGATGTTGATCTGTAAAAGATCTTATTGAAATATTACGTAGAAATAAAAATTTTCATTCGATATTTTTATTATAACGATGAGTAGTTGCGATTTTACCGTGCAGACTTTTTCATCGCGATGAATAAAATACCGTTCGCATATTTGCCGAGCCTGAAATTTCATTATCGAACATCGCGTAGGTATCTCAAATTGGAATAGAGAAAAACAACTCTTGTATATACCAATATTTCACGTGCATCCAGCATTTATATATCATATAACATTGGCATCTCCAGTAGACCGAACGCTCTTTTTCAAATTTAATAAAGCAGCGAGTTAATTAAAAACGAAATCATTCTCGCTCTCTCTCTCTCTCTCTCTTTCTCTCTCTAAAAATCAACAGAACCATTTTTACAATCCATAGATTACAGTATACGTCTCGAGCTGCAACCCATTATAGCTTTTCGAAATCAAACATCTTCCCTCTAAATTATTTCGAGTAAAGCAAACATCTGGAGCAGCAGCAGCAGCTGCAAGTGGTTGAATCTTCAGTAAGTAAAGGGGTCGATTCACAAAGCGCATGCAGTTAGACGAGCCAAGCCGCGAGTCGCGCAAGCCGAGACCAAGACAAAGCGGCCCGGATCATCCTTAAACCACTAAACCAAGGAACACTAACGGCGCCGCAGGAGTCGAGTCTCGCGCGACTAGTGTTTTTCCATTAACTCTCCGTATGCATGTGTGTATGTGTGTGTATGTGAGTGCTCACGAAGTATTCAGAGAGATGTGAGGCTGAGACGTAAGTATATATATATATATAAAGAAAAAGAGTCAGCCGCGGTGACCCGAGAGAGAGAGAGAGAGGGGCAGCAACTCGTACTCCCGAGTAGACAGCAGCGAAAAGCTTGGACGCACAAAGCGAAATATATACATATATCGGAAAATGTCGAGGGGGGAGATCAAAGTGCAAAGGACTTTTACGCTACGATAAGCGATTATCGGGCGCTAACTGGAAGATGTTCGAGGGACGATATCAAGTCAGACGGCTCGACTCGACTCACCTTCTTACCTCTTGCCCTCGAGATCTTCGCCTATATCTCTATCGCTCTCTCTCTCTCTCTCTCTCCCTCTCTCTCACAGTGTCGTTTTTTTCTTCTTCTCTCTCCGATCATGTGCATGGCACGCGCCCGCGGGCTGATGGCGACTTGCTGTAGCGCAACGAGATCTCGCGCCTTATATATACGCCCTGTAGATCATATATTGGATCTTTCTTGCTTTCCTCGTACTCTTCCTTTTTGCGCGACGTTTCTTATGTTGCGCCCGCTGTGCCGAGTTTTCTCCTTTTAGGACGGGGACGTCGGGCGGTATACGGGCGGAAGGAGGGGGGGATTGCCGGGAAGAAGAGGTTACGATCTTTTTGTTGAGACGAAGGCTGCTGGGCTGAGCGACTTGGATTTTTATTAAAAGAAGAGCCGCGGGGCGATACTTTAGCACTTGTGTGCGAGAAGTGGAGTTGTAAAATTTTTAATGAGACCCGATGCGCAAGTGGTAGGTGTAAGTTTTTATTAAAAATAAATATGGCACCGAATATATATATATCTTAAGACTAGGACTTTTTTTCTGCGAATACCTAGTCTTATAATACTTCACTTGGATAAATTGTTTTCTCCACTTTCATTTTCTTTTTTCATTAAGATATAGGGTTATTCTTTTTTCTTTTTTTATTAGATTTTATTTACAAATATAAAGTACTGTACATTCGAGTTTACGAGAAATACAACGATATAGTTTTGTTCAGTAACGTATTACATATTATACGTTATATTGCGTATACATTATTAGAATTGCTGCAGCTAAGACCCGCAACTTTCCATCGCAGCGAAATACGCGTAAGAACACTGTATATTCTTTGTGTATATTTCATTGCTCGCGTTATAAGCTAAAATTTAATTTCAAATGTAAATTTGTATAGCTGCGTCGCAAATGAATCGCTGTCCCACAATATAAAAAGCCCTTTCCACATTGAATAGTGCACAGCTTATCATTCCAACGCAAGTTCATCGTGCAAAATACACACAGGAAAATCTGTGCACCTACACTTACGTATACACACACAGCAGAGAGAGGGAGAGAGAGAGACTGCATATATATATATATATGTATATATATGCATCGCTTTCTCCTTCAACTCGAGTCACGTGCAGTGCACGTTGGCTCGAAAATTTATGGATTTTCTCGCAGCCAAACCGTGTGCGGCTGAGAGCTGCGTTGCGCGCGCCTATCGAGCAATTCATCCAGGCGGGAATTGAAAAATTATGAGCGCACCGGCACCAGGCTGCAACGGCGCGACGTCATAAAGGTGTTAAGTGAGCTTTGGCCCCGCTTCTGCACACCCCCCTGGCTGTGCGCGGCCCCGTCGGCCAGCGAAAGTCTAAGACCGTCCTCGTCGTCTTGGTCGTCGGCGTTGGAGAATCGTTGGAGAAGTCGTTCGGCATTCAGGGTAGCCTGGCAACGAGCCAGGGCAGCTTGCCGGTGCGCTTGAAGGACCAGTAGTCGTAAAGGAGCTTGCCGAGGATGAGGAGAATCAGAGCGGCGAGGAGGACGTTAAGAATATCCAACGGATACAGCCAGTAATCCTCGTCCGTCGGCACGCAAATTTCCGTCCTCGATAATTCGCGGATCTGCAATATATACAGAGAGAGAGTGAGAGTGAGTGGGTGGGGGGAGTCATTGCTCAGCCTCTCGAATAATATAGTTCGAGCCTTGCTGCTGCAGTGCGGGGAGTATGTATAGAGGTGCGCGCTGCTACTGCTGCAGTACTTACTCGAGAGAGAGAGAGAGCAGCTGAGAAACGACTCGAGTGAATTCGAGCCGAGCGCGCGAGACTCGAGATAGCCGTGAATGAGACGGCGATAAGCGAGTATTTATATAGCTTGTTCTTGTATGTTAATTCTTTCGGCTGCTCGTGTGTATTATATCACTTTTGTATTCGCGAACTTTTCTTTTAATCTGGACGCCTCCAGCTGAAATCAACGACCGATGCGATGTTCTTAAAAAAAAAACAAAAGGTTTACGGGAGCGTTTAACGACTGTAATGCAGATTTCTCGTTGGCTATATCCCGACGCGTTTACTGCTTTCATATACAGAATATATACGCCAACTCAAAATTCATTAATGATTCGCGTTTCAAATTTAATGGATTGCAATATTGTCGCAAGCATCATTTTAACTTTCCCCTATATTATTGTCGAAAGACGCATAATTCCCGTGAATAATACGGCGCGTCACTGAAATATCTCAATATAGAATAATTGCATTAACCTGTTTGTTGCCGAATTCCCCATTTCCCGTTGATGAGCACCTGACGTCGCTTATGTCCTTGACCAAATTCCCGTACTTTATCAGGAGCTCCTGAAATCCCGGCGTAAACTGGCAGTCGCATCTCCACGGATTATTGCCCAGGTAGAGGCTTACTGCATTCTCGCTGTGTGGCAAAACATTTTCGAGCGCGTATGTCGGGAACTTGAATGTTCAATTTTGGAAAGTCAGATTATTTGTTCAGTTCTATTTTTGAAGCAAAAATTAGTGCGCAACTACGAATATAATGTTAGTTCTAGTTTTAAACTGTATGATTAAACACGCGCATCAAATGTATTTATGTGATTATGAAAAAAGGATATGGTAAATAAAAGTTATTGTAAACAGCTTAAATACAAATGTGATTCCATAAACGTGATGGAAAATGTCGGGAATCACATAAATTTTCCGAATGCTATTGATTACAATATATGATTCAAAAAGCGCTTCAATAAGCAATTATTCAAGAAAAAGCTGTTCCCCAGCAGTGACCAAAGCTATAAGTTAAAGAAAAAAGTGAAATACTTTATACACACGTCCGTTAATTTATTACCGCGCAGACTAAGGAGGCGAAATTGTTCGAGCCAGTAAGTACCATCCAGCAAGGCGACAGACTCGATAAGGTTGTCGTCCAAGTAGAGATCCAGTACCCGCTTGTACACGGGGTTAGACTTGAGGGGTGTCAAGTCACTGATCTGCAATATTGAATTTCACCATTCCAAGACACGCACTTCTATGAGATTCAAGTGCACAACAGTTTTAAGCAAGATGTTTTACGCTCATTTTATCAGACAACCCCGACACGATGACTACATTATTTCAAATTTATATTTAATTGCACCGAAAATTGCTAATTGTTTTCGGCTAAACGAAAATTTTATTATCTAATAAAATTATTCATTCACGTGGACTGAAAGTTTACTAAAATCGCTACCTATATTAAAGAAAAACTATAAAAAAAAAACAGGCCGAGTTGATTGCGCCCTATGTTTCAGATGCGCCCAAGCGAAAACAGAAAGATAATAATTTCGATCTAATTTGGATTTGTTTTAATCAAATACTTCTCAGCGCTTTAAATAATTAAAATAACGATAGTGCGTTCCTAGCTAATCATGCGAATCGACATTTTCGTCGAAATCAGAGCGCAGAAACAGCAGATAATACATGCACTAGCTGCAGTCTTGGAGACCCCATTAAAGAGCGCACCATTTTCTCGATCGATCGCGAAACGACACATTCACACATACACATACACATACAGACGAGAGGATCACATATACGGACCTTGTTGCCCTCGAGATGAAGGGTGGTGGTGTTGGCGGGTAGGTAGGCCGGCATATCGGTAAAACCGCGATGGCTGCAGTTGACAGATGCGAAGGCCATGAACTGGCGGTGACGAGCCTGAAGACCGGGAGCCGCGCTATTCACGACGTACACCAGCTCGCACTCGCAGACGCCCAGTAGTCGGCACTCCTTACGCAGCCGCTGCAGGAGGTGCATAAGTCATTGACGTAAGTCTTTTTTACCATCTCTTTTGCTTTGTTTTTACAGCCTGGGGAGAGATGGTTTTCCGACGACGAGGAGGAGAAATTATTGTTTGTGCATCGCGGGCAAGTCAAATCGTGATAAGGTAAAAGGTGTAGTGTAGGAGGATGCAAAATCGATGGTGACTTTGTATTGATTGTATCTGACAAAATAAACGGTTCATTCGATCGTAGACCTGTGTAAATTAAAATTTTATACGTATAAATTTGGGTAAACGAAAGGTATTCTTTTTTAATTTAACTTGAATTTCGTCAGTCACTATATTCGCATTTGTCAAAGTTTGAGTTTCATTGCACAAAAGAAATATTCATGAAGTGCACTTGAAAATAAAAAGGATAAAAAGAATAAAAAGGAAAATTAAAGTCACAGTTTTAAATGTATCAATAAATGATGAAAATCGATCTTTTACTGCATCAATACTGACGTCATAGCTAATAACTGGATCGCTGTAGCACTTTTGGAATTTGTTTCAATTTTTTTAATTAGTTCAATGTTAAAATCTATATTTTCTAAAACTAGGTCAAATTTTTAAAAACCGATAAATGAATTCTACTTGAAAAATAAAGACTTATACAGCAACAAAACATTCTTTTTTTAAAATACAAAGAGTAAATCAATCAGGGTATAAAACTTTCTATATAAAAATAAGGGTGCGTATAGAAACGAAAGCCTGTAATAAAATACGTGAATATTAACGTCTTTGTGCCTTGGTATATAGGCAAAAGTATGCATATAAGATGATTATTCTTTTCCATGCGTCTCTAAACGACAGGCTGCACATGTTCGTAGTCGACGCTGTCTTTTTCACATCAGTTCGCCAGTAGAAGCATTAAGTATACCTGTATGACTTCCATGACGAGGAGTAGAGGACGACCTTTATGAGGCATCGAGCACCGCAATTCCTCTCTATCGGCGATTCGACGGACTAACGAACCGAACGTGGCGTTCACGAACCAAGCCGTGCTCTCGTCGCATCGCCACTGATTTCCTTCGGTGCGCCCAATCCAAGGAGTAGACATGAACATGAAAGAGACATTTTCTTTACACATCTTTTTGAGAAAAATACATTTGTCAGTAGCTTTGTGCACCGGAAAGAATATAGGCTCACTGCTTGTGATATATATGGATAAGACAAATTGTAATTTATGCTAGTGGCCCACAAACTATCTAATCTTTTTAATTCTATTATTACATTGAAAAAATACGCTCGTTACAATCATATTACACATATATAAACAATTTCGCGCAAAGAAAAATTTATAATTTGAATATTGTTTTTATACTGTTGGGTAATTTTTTTGTTCTTTTTCCCGGTACTGCAACTTTTTCTGTTCTACGAATAGCTGAATGGTTGTACTGATAACCGGAAGCCAAGGAGTCCGGGAAACCGATTTTCATGAAACTTTACATAAACATTCTTTGATGAAAAATATCAGATGCGTATCTCGTATTTTAGTCAAATTTACATTTTTAATCAAATTATTAGCACTTTTCGTTAACTTTTTCGTAATTTCGTTAATCGAGTTAATTTTGGATACATTATTCAACTGAAATAAAGTCAAAATCGCAAACCATGAAGAAATTTAGGACTGAGTTCCTGATAAGTTAGGAAATGGGTTCTATTTTACAGGGTAAACGACATTGAGTCCTATCCGTTTTGGATTCGGTCCCAAATTTACCAGGGACTAATTAGGCCTAAGTTCCTTCATAAGTTATTGATATACCCAACCTCCCTATAGGAATACTATTCATGTTTTCTCAGTAAAAGCAGAAAATCTGTCAAATAAATTACATTCCTTACAAGAGCACTAATGTCAGAAAGACTGCAAACCGAGTTTAAACAATAAAGTATAATTTGATACCAGTGAATTGCAAACTGTCTGTATTTATACAGAAAATTAACCGAATAGCTACCTAGTCAGGTCTCAACAAGCCTGCAGCGCATATTAAAAGAGCAAGAATTCAATAGCGATATATACCTGTTAAATAGATGCTGCGCAATGTGGGTACACCAATCAAATCTGCGGGATCGATGTGGATAAGAGCATTGTTCCGCAAATCAAGCAGCCGCAGTGCCGGCAGATCGGCGAAGGTCCGACTCGTCAGTGTACGCAGAGCCGTCCCGGTGATTTCGACCGCCTGCGCGAGTTTGACAAAGCGTCAGTATCAATTTGCCTGCTCGCATCGCATGCGTCGTATAACTAAATTTAATGTGACCTTAATAGGACCTTAATTACCGATTTATATTAGGGGCAAGCGTCCCAATTACTGCGGGTGTCCGTATTACTGCGGTATTGATTTATTGATTACATTAATTTTTTCTTGCATTATTAATAAGTAGGTACGAATACATATTGATTATTTATCAATTAATTTTTCCTTCGAGAAACTAAAGGATTCGACTATTCATAACCGTATAAAATACGAGCATGAGAAAAATCTGGATCGGAACGTGTGCCTCAAAAAACAAAATTGCAATCAAAGTGGTTACATATTTTTTGTATTTTTACAATCTTCATTATTATGATCAAAATACATTTAGTTCAATTAATAAGGTTTTTATATTGTTTTTTTTTTTAAATCTATATTTATTTTATGTAAAATTCTTGAGCCCCAATCATAACAATGCTTTTTTCAATTGATCCTCAGTCGATTGATTTGTAACTTTGATTACGCAACCCATGCATAAAGAAATACATCAGAATTAATAAAATGAATGAAAGAGAATTCTAGCTAGCCGACGCAAGATTGATTCCTAGATTCCTTCCATTCAATAAGAAAAATTAATTCTACCCGTTGGCTGGGCAATCATATCGGAATTGAAAGACATATCACCTCGAGGAAGCGAGCCTTTGACGGAAAGGGCGTAAGTATCCTACTGAGATTGCCATTTTCAATAGTGAAGCGTCGCAAGTGGGGCAGGTCTGAGAGAATTGCAGTGGCGTCTAAGCCCTCGTCTCGCCAGCTGCGTACAGTCAAGGCGCTGACTGTCCTAGAACTGAAAATTAATCATCTCAGCAATTTCAAAGTCAATAAAATTTTGTTTCTAGGATTTTTAAGAATTTTTAAAATACTGATTCAATGCTTAAATATTTCACGAAAAGTTAAATTTGTAAGCTCTGAATAATATCTATTCCGAAACTGGATCGACCTTGGAGCGCTGGAAATCGTCATACCATTATTTTAATTTATTATGTCCTTACTATTGATAAATTACAAAAATTTTCATGCATGATATGTATTTTAATTTAAATATGTTAAGCGATACTATGTAGTTTCTATAGATACAATAATGCTATTTGGAGAATTTGATGGTGTATTATATTAAAATAATATTCAAATTTGAAAAAAAATTTTCATCAAATTATTTAATGAATAATTTTATTAACAATAAAATTTAGACTGAGAATTATAATTAAATTCGAAAGTGAAATAGGTATATACAACACCTTCGTTCAAAATAACTGAAGTATTTAATAAAAACTTTATTCTACTGAAATATAATATAGGTATACTAATTTTCAGTTGTAAATAAAATCACCGAATTAACGTTATGAACCATTTAATCCATTTTTCTCAAATTAATTTGCTCAATGTAGCGGTCCAAATTAAAATTTTTAATTAATACATAAATTAAAGCGCGATAGAATCAGAGAATTTTAATGAAAGACCGAAATTAATTTCATCGCTAACTTTTTGCTTTTCCCGCATAATTGTTCAGCATAAATTCCCTTGTATATTACCTTTCGCTGTCCAAAGTGACCGGCATCCCATTGGTGCAAATCAGTTCTCGCATCTTCTTCTCGTTGGGTGAAAAATTCGACAAAATGCTGCATTCGTGAATGTCATCGTTCGGTTTGTAGGACGTCGCGTTTCTTTTCGGGAGTAATCTGAAAAGTCGACATCGATCATACCGAGCGGAGAATTGTCGTCAGAGATATTTTTATTTCGGACGGCTCTATTATTGAGAGCTCTAATTTTTTTTCTCGATGCGCATATAGCTTTTCGTACATACGCGTTAAAATAGACGTTATAATTCCATCGTAACCTTAATAAAGGATAGCACCAACGTTTATGTATAATTAACTGACGTGGTAAATAAATTTCGTTAATTATTATTCATTGACGTGGTATTAGCTCTTTTATAGATCCATATTTAAATATAAAATTTATTGCCGGATGCTCCAAAATTTATTTACATCTTAGGGAATTTATTATTTAATGGTTTTTATAATAATATTGTAAATAAATTATTATCTTTTAACAATTATTTTATTTATACTAGTCGTCTAACCGTACTATCTTCTCTCTGCTTTTACGAAAATCATTATTTTTTTAAATACTGTCTCTGCTCGTTAAAACAATCCCAAAAATAATATATTCATTAGTCCTAACATATTAGTTATTCCATATTAGTTATTACAATTAGATTTTTGTTTAAGTTTATTTATACCAGCTGAATTTCCTGTATCAATAAGAGTACTTATGCATTAGTTACCTTTATCGTTGATAATGTTTTTGATTAAATATTACTAATATTAAATACAAATTAAATAAAATACAAAAGGTATAAAATAGGCAAACATCCTTTTTCTATACCAGAAGATATAAATACACTAGAAATTGTTGTTTAAACAATCAAAATAAACAGGAAAGCAATTTCAAATTTTACTATTATAGAAAGTTTTTAATACATGATTAACCGCTAAGATTAAAATGTAAAACTTTTATGTATTATCGAAAAGTTATTTTGACTGTTTCTTTAAATTCGTTCTACAAGTAACAATTTTAGTTAGTTACGCAATTAAGTAGAGAGCCGGAATTCCAAAATATCCTGACCCATTTATGGATTATAAAACATTTAACGTCATCTAGAAGAGGTCATACTGAATCAATTCATGAGACAATTCCTTAAACATCAAGAATTGAAACTTTTATGTATAATAAAGCGTCGTGTATAAAAATATCCTTAGCACAATGAGGTCATTTCAATTTTTTTCTATTTTCATACATATAATATTATTATAACTAAAAATTATTTTTTTCATATAAATAATAAATTATTGTTAGAAATGCTTATACACTTAGATATTGTATAAGTACTCGTAGTACACTGTTTAAATGATATAAGCCTTCAACTTTTGCTGTTCTTAAGGAGGTTCTATTCATTGAGCCAAATTCAGAATTAATATTTTCCAGATTTTTAAAAAAAAAATTTGACATTTATTTATTGTTGTACTGACTTTGAGGTTTCTGCTGTACTACGTTCAAAATTTTATGCTCAACTTAGAACAAGAAATTGTTCTCAATTTTAAGAACCAAAACTCATTTTAACTTAATATACATATTATACATTATTTTGCCAAAAGACTATAAAAATTCAATAAAAATTATAGCATTTCATGCTAGTGTTTATAAAGTAACTAATTATTTTTAAAAATTGCATAAGACGCAATAATAAAAATATTTTGCAGTAAATTACATTCCTAATTATTATTTTTCCGTCAATTATTTTTCATAAGAATTTTTTCAGAACAAAAATTTTGTATTTTCAATTATTTCAAATTAAGAACTCATGTTAACAGGATGTGCTATAGTAGGAAAGATTCCTAACTTACCGGCTCTTGCATTTAACGAAATATACAAAGATAGAGGCTAATTTTTGGAAAAAAATCTCTGTCAGCACCTAGCAATTGATGTAAACATTACGTAATTCCATTCTCATAAAATTCCATCTATAATCCACAGCGATTTGATTTCGAAAATTCAGAAGACATAAATTGCTATTAATTATTATGAACGCAAGTTTCGATACCAAAAAATCTCTGTGAATTGTCGATCGAATTTCATGAAACTGGAACCACGTAATGTTTACATCATTACCAAGGTGGTGGTAGAGATTTTTTTATATATTTCGTTAAATGTAAAAACAGTAAAGTAGCAAACTTTCCGAACCTAGCACGTGTCTTTAAAATTTCGATGCATTCAATAACCGGTTAAATTGATGTAAAATCGATCTCCATTTTAGCAATGTAATTTATTCTTAAATAAGATATATGTGAAAACTTTGAACAAAATCTCATCATTTGTATCACTAAATTTTTTATCATTCTTTAAGAATCTGTTTTACTACGCCGAATGTATGTTACATCATTATTGTTATATATTATTTGAAAATTGTGATACTGTTGTTTGACAGGGGGATTATATACGTTGTCTTCGTATGAATTCCTGGTCGTTACAAGCAGAATGACTTGACAGCATATAATTGCTAATCTAGCATTTTCGACAAATTCTCAATATTCGATTCATTTTTGATAAAAACATTTTGATGCATATTTATTACAATAATGTAAACTAAAGCATACATAATAAAATTACTATATCTTCATTTGATATACTTGATAAAAAAATTACAGTGCAATGACTGTTGATTTTTAACAAAACTGACCTTGAGCTTTTAGTGAAAATTATCGCGATAACAGACAACTACAGCCAACAAAAATCCAAGTACAAACACATTCTATCTTATCGCTCACGCGAATTTTCGCAGCGCAGCCCGCGTGAATTTCATGTGCCCGTCGAAAGACCTAAGCGCAATCATGGAAAGACAAACACCAAATAATAGTGGGGGAATGAAGATTAAAGAAACTGCACATTTGCGATCGCAGATAATAAAATGACTATGTCGCGTCGTCGGGACGAGAAAAGCGTTACGAATCACGAGACCCATGTGTTGACACTTGTCCAAACGATGTAGGTATACTAAAGTGGAGGTTTGCTCTTTTTTTATTGTTTTTCGTGTCCTATATCCTTGCATCCATAGTCAAACGAAAACAACAATAAAGCCCAGGAAGTGGCAATTCATTGGCAGAGGCGGCTATTCGTTTTCATTGATGAATTTTCGGCAGCCTGCAAATTGGTTTGGTCTGGTGTGTTGACTTTGGTTTGATGACGTCAACATTGTATACAAATCAGTTGAATGTGCATTTTTTTGTTTATTGAAAATAATTAAGAATCGCTTGATTCCAAGTGTTTATTAAATTCATTATATTATATTACGCGAGCAAAATATAATCTCAGAGCAATTTGTAAGTAATATATGATCTCTTACGAAAAGCATAATATCGAAAGTTACTTATACAGGTGTATTTGTTGACCTGAAAAACAGCTTATGGAAATGGATGTTTACGTTGCTTAATTAATTAATTTAAAATGATGCCATCGATCTTTATACGACGTATTACGTAAAACCAACCATTGCATTTGTGATAAAAACGAAACTCGATACTTTGCGTTTTAATTTCAATTGCATTTTGAAGTGCGCTTTAATGCAAATGCAAATTTAATAATAATTACAATTATAGTTATCAACTTATTTCGGGATTATTTATAAGTGCATGAGTTATTAGATGTATTTAATGAAATTTAAAACAAATATTTCTTACAATTTTTCGGTATTTCACGCAGCTAATTGTAGCCGGCTAAAATATTTCAAGCGCATTGAAAACGTTGACTCTCCACTTTGCTTCAATCAATGTTAAATAATGACGTTTCTGTTTAATTTACAATCGTATACATGTTTTCTACTGTAACATTATACTGTATACACTTTAAAAGCTTTTAGTAATAATTTACAAAATAGAATAATGAAACTGTTGCAAATCAATTCACACAAACCTAGGCTATGTCCGAAGTACATCTATGCAAAACTTCAAACAAGCATGAAACCTTAAAAATCTATTTAGAAAATCAAACCAGTCACTTTATCGCACAATCACTGTACACTCTAAAAAATCTTTAAATAAAACTCGGACCAACTTGACGAAAAAAAAAGAAAAAAAATCACCGACAGCCAGTAAATAAATCCTAACTCACGTGAGAATCACGATGAACCAGACGATCCCGAGCAGCATCTTCGTCGATTCTGCAGATTCGGCCAATTGCAGTGAGCGCGCGTGCGCGAGAGCCTCCGGGAAAATCTCGCTCTCTAGTCAGCCAAGACGTTCGGTATAGTGGCTATGTGGAAACTGAAAAAGCCCGAGAGAAAGAGAGAAAGAGAGAGATCGAACCCAGACGGTCCCGTGTAATTGCCAGCGTCGCGCTGCCAACGCCAGAACAAATATTATGTGTAGCGCGAGCGTCAGATATACAGCGCTTATAGACACTGGAGGAAAGAACGACAGATCGAGAGAAGTGTGGGGGCACATCGAGACATGTGATTATTACCTGCGAGACCATATGCTAATCTGAGCGGAAAACAGACGCGCGATTAGCATCGTTAGAAATCGGCACTGGATCGACGCGCCGATCTTTACCGAGTTATATTATGTTGTACTTTTTTTTCGTGGGATACGTGCGCGCGAGATATACTCGTGACTAGCTTGTTTGAAGTTTGTTTTAAACGTCATTGAGCTTTGGGTTCGGTTGATTTTTTTGTGAATTTCGAGTGTGCTTTCTGTGTGGCTTACAGTGTTTACATCGATTTTGAGAGATGTCCAGTCAGTGTAGACAAGAATTGATTTCGACGAGCGCAAACTGGTTAATTAAAGCACCGCATAAAAATTAAAAAGGCATATTATAAATGGTGAAATTATTTACAGCTCATTAAAATACTCACTTTAATATTTCTAATGAATTAATTTGCTACATGGAAAAGAGATACTTGATATTAAATTTATAACGCGGCGAATATCTTCGATGAATTAATTTTATAATACTTTCATTTTGTAGGAAAATGACCACTTGATAATTTAAATAATTAATTCTTTTTAATTCTATTCTGAATATAGCAGCCTATAATAATTAAATATAAAAATAGTAAAAGTTATTAATGGTTTAATTAATTGTATATTTCCAGTTGTAACTTTACCTATTTTAAAACTTATTTTCTTTTCTTATAAATAATTTTAGTAACGATACTTATGCCTACCTATTTATGAATAAGTATATTCAAAATAATGTCAATTGAAAAATCATGCAAATTATTATTTATTGAAAGTAAATATAGGTATAGTTAAATATATATTTTACTTTAAATTGATGAAATTTGAAATTTTTAATGTTTTTTCATAAATCAATTGACACATGTCGAATGTTTATTTGTTTTAATTTTAGGCATTATTCTTATGTTTTGTAATATTAATGTTTACATACGTGAGGACGTTACAGAAATGTGAATAATTTATTGCAATACTACAAGATATATACATACTTTATTTATATTTAATATATAAAGAATTCAGAATATAGATAGTAATGATTTTTTATAATAGTATTTAATTACAGAATACATAATCTTAATGTCACCTACAAGTTATGGATCCACTTAAAATAGATTATTAGTAAGCAGACTACCTAGTTTAATTTTGTTTACATAAAAGGGATTCATTGCTTTTAGTCGAAATATTTTTAGACAAAAATTTATTGATCTTTCTCGAGAAACTATGATAGCTAAGTAAATAAATTTCCGGGATTTCGATAGTCCGAGTTTACCTCTCCTGATCAGGACTTTAAAGTATTAAAGTGAGTAACAATTTTTTATTAGGTCCAAAAAAACAATTTTCTATTTGCTTAAAGTATATAATTTCGTAATGTGTTATAATTAAAATACTCAAATAATTTATAAACAAAATGTTCAGTGTTCATAGAAGAGTATATTAAGATTTTCAATGAATTTCGAATAAAATTCCGTCAATCCTTTAATCATTAATGTATATTCATTGATGTTGAGATAATATACATGACACTTTTATACCAATACAGAAAGAATATTCTCATCCAGAAGAAGAAGAAGAAGAAGAAGAAGAATGTGAAAATCTGTTTTTTAACTTTTACAAATGGATCTATAGCCACATGCAGGAAGATGTTTAAACAAAGCTCTGAATCATTATCTCATCGGTGCACTTTAGTCAGTCCCAAGTGCAGCCAATAGAGTATAAATTGCCAATATATTTTCTTACTCTTGACTGTGGGCACACAATTCACTGGCAGCATTGTGCAACTGTTGATTTGTCGGTTGATTTACGGCGTTGGCGTGAGCGAGAAAAAAGATCGCAGTAAGAGGAGGGCTTTTGACTTTATTAGTTAACCGACGCGCGTTGTTGTTACAAGACAGGCCGCATTTAACCTTTTAACGTCTGCGCGCCTTGTAGACGCAGAAATGCTCGCTTATGCCCTCGTGAAAATACATCCACACCGCTACAAGTGTATCATCTTGTTTAATGCAAACAGTAGATTTAATCCAATCATCCAATTGTGTAACAGTTTGTGTGTACGTTTTGTACGATGCAGCTGCTATTTATCGCAATTGAAATGAAGAACATTCGGAGACGTGACTTTCGAACGCGCCCAGTTTTTCATCATCGATCAAACGCTGATGGATAAAAATGAGCCCGTTTGCGTGTCGCTACTCTCTGCAGTGAATTTGAAGCACCGAGTGACATCTGTCGGTAAAAGCTTCTCTACAGATGGAATATGTCAACTGTATCGTCTGTATCGAAGGTATACCGACTTAACTGAATATACGTATACTCTTTGATGATAAGTGAGATTTTGCTGCAAAAATAAAGCCGCTGAAGTACGCAGGTACCGTAGTTAGGTAATCGATCGATTTTATCATGATATGCTAAAAATAAGCTTTTGTTCAGTTTTTAAGGACGTTTATTTTTTACCCCTAGCGCAAATGTGCACTACAGCTATGTATAAAGTACAGAGTTACCAATGAAAACGCTGTTTAAGACTTGTCAGAATGCAATGCTTTAGTTTTATTGATTTATACTACTTACGCGTTAAATTAATTTTAAGGAAAAGCAAACTTTACAGTATCTAATTGTATTTTTCTCGAGTTAAATTATCAATATTCCAGATTAAGGAACATTGAGTTTTACAGTTTTTCATGGGAAAGAAGTGAAAACACAGTTGCATAAATTTGTTTATATATAAAGTGCTGCAAATTTAACTCTACAAACTACACTTGAGCAAAAGATTTTTAAGCGAACTAGTATGGGAATACGATTGATATTTCGATACATTACTGCTATTCAATAATATATACATGTATATAAAGCAATGGATTATTGCAGGGGTTATATTTTATTTTTTAATCCAAACGAAATAAACACTATTCGTTTTTGTATTTAGCTATTTTATTTACTCGTTAATAACGAATCACATAAATGGATGTATAAATCTTAATTATAACTTAAAATTAATAACTAAAAAATTGTTTATAGGTAGATAAACAGTGTAACAATCAAAAAGTAATTTACAAACCCACTTAAAGTTTATAACATAATAATTCACATAACGACAACGCAGTGTAATAAATATAGTCATCGATAGTTATAATAAATGCAAAAAGTTATCTTGCGCCCATTCTCTGAAATAGTTATGCAATATGCAACTTTAAATGTAATAGTTAAAATTGCATACACTTAGATCTTATGAAAAGGTATTAAAAATATTATTGCTTATAGCAAATTTAAAAATTTAAGTGAGATCGAATTTTCAGTACTTCTGGACGTATTTAAATAGCTGGTGCATACTTTACTTCCGCCTCTCTAATGCGCTTTTATGCCTTTGCAGTTAATGTAATCTCTATACTAACTAAAAAGAGAGAAAAACCTCGAGATCAAGTAATACATATTTCTACAACTGCAATGTATAACTATTTGTACAATGTGCTCAAACAACTTGATAAAATGTTTATTCTTTTCTGGGAATACGTGCAAGATTGCAATAACTTTTCACATCTGCTATATACACAATCGCTCGATGACAACATTTATATTATGCTTGAGTCTCAATCGAATTACAAACTATAAGAGATATTAATGCGAGCGCATTGCAAAACACAACAGTAAATCAACAGAACGTGTAAATCAACATGCAAACTTTATTCGTACGGAGAGGAAAAACAGTATTGATCGAGATCGAAAAATGGCTTAATTTAATATTTTGTTTTTATTAAATTACCTAATAAGAAAAGCGCTAGAGTTGAAACACATATGATATAAGTAAATTTATCTGCTCGATAAGACTCGCAATATTGACGGATTCACTGATTCTCTCGCTCCTCGATTTTTAATTAATCGTAAAATACTGCGTGGTGTGGACGACAACAAAGTCTATTTGGAAATACAAAAGATTTCTCACGGTTAACTTCTTTTTTTTTGCATCAACTTATTCAGTTTGTTTTTCACCGCAATCTTTATTTTTTCTTTGTACAGACGGAATGGCATCGCGACAGCCGAGTGTGTCGCGCTATTGATTTATAGTTATTATTTGCTTTATTACTTGGCTTATACTTCATTCCCTCTTGGCTTTGGTATATTCTTCACGTGTGACACCTTCAGCTAATTATTAACATCGTTTTGAACACCATATTACATACAGCTGGACGTGCATGTACTTGTCGCTCGCTTACATACATATGAGTTACCGTTAAACTCTAGCTTTTCCTATACATAGTCGTTTTCCGTTGATATTGCACATTTCCCTATCTACTCGTTGCGTATAAACAATCAATGAAACGCCATATCTCTTCCGTTTTATCTAACGATCGATTACGATCAACATAAACCATTAGAAATGAATTCCGTCGCTTGCGAATAAAAAGAAAAGAAGCCTCGGGACATTTCTAGCCTCGCAAGTATCTAAACGAACGGAGATTGTTCTTTCGTTACAAAAACCATACACGTTTCTTCGAAAAGGACGGGATATATATATATATCATCAACCGAAATCGGAAGGTTCTAGCGCTATTCTTAATTCCAATCATTCATTAAAAATCTTAGCAGCTAAATAAATGGCTAATTCAGTAATACAATTGGTATCGCAATAAAGACTAAAAAATCGTAATGATGAAAAAACTTTTAAAATACCGTTACTAAATAGTTACACTTACACGTATCCTCACATTAAATATAACAGCAGATCGCTTGTGTTTTCCAATGTATCGTTTAAATCTAATGGATAGTTTGATATAACATTGACGCACGAGTAGCCAATTCGAAATCGTTAGAACGAGACGAAACAAATTGTTACCTCCTTTCTTTTAAACTAATGAAAGTATATCTATTTTTCTTTTCTCTCTGTACTCGCTACCCCTCGTTTACTGTTTATCTTATTCACGTCTACATCACATTGGAAAAAACGAAGCTTATTTCTAGCTAATATCAAAAGATTTTTCTCTCGGCATGCACATCCACCGCTGTTGATTCTATCCAAATATGCGAGATCTACAGCTGTGGTTGTACCAATTTACTGACAAATGAAAATATGCAGTTTCACAGTCTTTATGGGCTTTAAAAAAATACTCTCAAGGCCTCGCATCTAATGAGAAGTTCTATATTAACAAAGCAAATAGTAAGAAAAAGTTCCGCGCCTCTTCTTATTCATAAAAACGAAATTAATAATTTGTATTACCTAAAAATTGTTTCCTACTTTCATCTACCTAATGGTTTTGGCTTTATCTTGGGTTAAATTACCGCTCGTTCAATGAGAAACTATATATTGCACGCACCTGCATTTCACTATCGCACACGGAACTTTTTCAACGATTTTTCTCTGGTTGAAATATACTATAGGATACACGAGGAAAAAATGAAAAACTACATACTCGAATGTACACCGAGACGAAAAGAAATTTCAAGTCTTGAGTAGAAAAGTTTTTGTTTTGATGGACAGGCGCAGCTTGCCCGTATACATTGTTACGTATTGAATTTTGCAAATTTGGCTGCACGTAATTAGCATATCTTTTTTTAAACACGCTTTGTTTCCTTTACATTCCTCTTGTTTTTCTTATCCTTGTTTTCTACTAAAATACCACTTTGTTTAGTCATCAATAATCGATTGCGCTTCCACTCTTCAACTTTCAAGTGATCTATATAACTTTACATATGTATAATATCTCACAATAAACACACGGCGTTAGCGTATATAATCGGTGTTTTCTACATTCACCTTATATATGAGAGATGGCAATCTTCGCTCTCTACCTCGCTCTCTTTATTTTTTCAATACTTCTCGTTACCTATCACCTATATAGTTTTACTGTCAGCCTTGCCTATTTTTCAAATGATTACCTCATCGAGCCCCTATATAAGTTAAAGCTTCTACGGTACGGTCAATGAGTTCGTCGTTATATCGCGGCCGGTTTTCGTCTTTAATTAAAATTCAGTTAACTAATCGAACACGAACATCGATAATAATGAGTATCGCTTTAGAGTTGGGCGAGATATCAATTCTCGGCTCGGATACAGAGTCAAAAGGGGGGCGCGAGACTGTCCCTCTGGCAACTTCATTACATTAAATCCTGCGCTACCCTTTTAAGTGTTCCTTCGCGGCGAATTAATCGGTACATATCGAGCTTACTGAAAACAAAATGACAAGTGTAATTCAAGTGGTCTCGATAAACGAAAGAGAAAAGTAGGGCTGGTAAGATTTTGGTTTGGTTTTTGATAACATCGATATTTTACGAATCACTCTGAATCCCAATTCGAGTAATCTCCGCGACCCCTTTGACAATGCTCTCCCACGCATCGGACTAATCGTGATTCGACACGAGCCTCACCCACGCACACGTCTAGTCTCATACATTTTATTTTCTTTATTTTCTTTTGGCACTGTATATACGTACTACCGCTCGATTTCTTTCCCGCCGCTATATAATCTCCGGATCTCGAGCTTACACTCGCGACGAGACACATCAAAAAACGGATACCCTATGTCGCTCACATTTTCAAAGTGTGATATATATTATATATGTCTGGACGCGTAAATCAGCCGCTCGCCGATCAAAAGTATACAACACTACATACGTATTTCATTGTTTTTCTTCTTTATTTTTTTCACGAGTATAACACACACATATTTACCTATAGACGTACCCCTGGGACTTACAGGGACATAGCAAGGAAGTACTTTTTTCTTTTCGTTAATGTATGTATAATCGTATATGTTTGTTACCTATGTCGGGACATTTCGAGCGCAGCAGTCGCGGCTCGATCTTTCCTCGTCCATAATCGACGTAGAATTTACTTCGGACGAAACGATCGATCGTACATTCGGTGGCTCGCAGTCGAATTCGTTATAAGATATCGCGCACGATGTCGCACAATTGATATATATATATGCTAACAGCGTTACACACGTAGTCTTTATTAATTTACATAACGCTTCTTTTGTTCTATCAGGGTTGCATTGCCACGCTTCTCGTTTAGGATCTGCTGAAAAATTGTCGAAAATTACGCGTCTGTTTTGAATATATTTTTGTACTGTTCATCTCCCGTTTTTTTTTTAATTTTATGCAGCTTCGCGTGCATATTATGATTGACGTTGTAGTCGTTGAAATGTCATCCTTTATTATCCCCTCCCCCCGCTTGCGTTGATTTCAATGAGTCGCTACATACAGCTATACGAACAGTTTATATGAATATAAAGTAAAGTTATGAGCTCTAGTGTACACTATTATATGATCACAGTAAAACCTATGAGTTCCATATCGAAAATCCGACTGCGAGTCGACATCCGCGCTATTTGATCAATCTTTTTTGGCGACGATCTCGCTTGGAACACAGGTAGGGGTAAGGTACGCCTTGCTAATTATATATATATACATATATAATCATACAACTAATGATAACAACGAGTTCCTTAACCTTATACATCATTTTTTTTCTTTTTGATTCTTCTAGAAAAATTCTTTCTAACACACGCATAAATACGTGTACGATCGATGCTTCTTACTCATTCGCCCTGAATATTTGTTTGTTCAATGGCATATCTCTCAAAGAGCTCAATCAAGTACATAGATCCTAATCATATGCGGCAAAATAAATATTATTGACACTACAAAGTATACAAGTGTATCTATATCTATAAAAATATAAACCTGCAGTCGATTTAAGTCTAATCACAACCCAGCCTCACTACCATCGCTCCTTACAATTACAATTACAGTCTTCGATTTAAGATAAGCTAATCTCGAACCAAGTGTAACTCGTCCTCCCCGACAACAAAGTGAAAAAGCTATTCGAACCCCTACGCGTCTCATCTCGTGTAAGACGAGGTGAGGGCAAAGCAAGCAAGAAACATCGGGCGTACAGAATCCACGTCTGGCCCACGGGCAGCAGCTCAACCCATCGCGACGGAATAATCTATAATGAAGAGAGCGATAGACAGAGCTTCGGAAGTCTTAGAAGATATGCGGCGCCAGCTGGAGCTTCCAGAGCGAGACCGGCCTGGCGAAGACGGTCACCTGTCCCTTCTCCTTGCCGCCCACGAGGAAAACGTAGAGCGGAGCCGGGCCCGGGGTGTTCCTCTCGCTGTACTCGGAGGCGGCCAGTTTGGCCCTCTGTCTCTCGGCCCTGGAGGCGCTTACGGCGCGCCGCGACGGCGAGCCAAGGGGCAGACTCTTGGGTGGGGCCCGCGGCCTCATCTCCTGCAGCTCCAGCAGCTCGGCGAAGGTCTGGGAGGCGGAGCGGCCGGGTTCGTCCTCGAGGACGCTGTCGGGCGGACTGTTGAGCATCTTGGCGTAGCGCGAGTCCACGGTGTTGTTGCCGCTGTCGTAGTTGCTGCTGCTGTGGGGCGTCGTGGGGGTCACACCCGACTCCAGTCCCAGATAGTTCGGATTGCAGAAGCCGAACTGGCCCTCGCGCAGACCCTGCCAAATACGCCAGAGCGAAATTGCACTTGGTCAAAGTGGGGATAACCGCTAAACTTGGTTATTCTATTTTAACAAGCAATATTAGTCCACATGCCCATGAACTTAGGTGTTGTTTATAGATTTTTTGACGAGAATTACGAATTTTTTGGTTATCGCTATAAAAAATAATTAATTTATTTTTTATAAACAATTTAATTGTTTACAACGTTCTAGCGGTTAGTCTATTACAGCTAGAGACACATAACGAATGTCAAATTTTTTCTTTTCTAATTCCGAATCCATCGCATTTTAGTTTGTTAAGATATCTCTTTTCGTTCCCGAGGTATACTCATTTTATTTTTTTTCCATACGGGTATATCTATATACATAGGTAGGCGATATATATATAGGTATACCCAAATGGAAAACCTTAAAATACGGAATTAAAAAGCAAAAATTTGATTAGCCGCTAGAGCGTTACAAACAATTAAATTATTAACAACAAAAAAACTAATTATATTTCATAGTTGTAACCAAAAAACTCGTATTCCTCGTCAAAAAACCTATAAAAATCACCTAAGTTATCGCGTGGGCCTAAACATTATACAGAAAGAATCGTAGGCGTGTAGATTACATGAAAGGAAGTCCTCTGCAAGAATCTATACAGATTTCATAATTAATGCTTTCGTAAATGTTAAAAAAAGTTAGGACTTTAACAATGTTTCAGTAATGTCATCTCTACAATGAACGTCTTAAATCTCGTTTTAACGCTGGGAACAGTGAATTTATACAGCCGCGAGTATAAACCAACCTGAGACGTTGTTGAGTGGCGGTGGTTCTTGTTGCGTCTGGGCCAGTCGTCGTCGGCGAGTGGATCGCCGGGGCTACGGGCCTCTATGCTCGCGTAATCCGAGGTCGACTCCTCGCCCTCCTCGAGGTCAGCGAAACGGACGGATGCCGAGTTCGGTAGTTTGGTGCTGGGCGTCTTTGGCGTCTGCACTGCCTCGTATAGGTGGGAGCTGTAGCTCTCGCCACGGGACGGCTGGCAGGCTTGGTGCAGGGACGCAAAGTCGCTGAAATAGTCGCAGGGGGATCTTTTATGAGAGACATTAGAGATGCGTCCCCTGGCGTGTCTACGTTAATTTTGAACAGACTCTGCTTCGTTTGAGTATCTTTTTCCTTTATTTTTTTTTTTAATTATCGGGATATTAAGTATGACGTATTGAAATCGTTAAAAATTTTAATTTGAGGCTTCAAATGACTAGATAACTTGATATTAAAATTCTTCATTCAAGCATCTAAAATTAAGAACGTAATTTAGACATTTTGAGTACTTTACGATGGATTTATTAAATTATGGTATACCGATCCATGAAGCAAAAAACAAGTGATAGCAGAATCTGTTCTCCATTAAAATAGTAATTGATCGCCCGAAGGCTAATTGAGTAAACGCGTAATTTTCTAAATATCTGTTCCAATAACGGTCCCACCAGAGGCAAGAATATCTGAAAATGCTACAATTGACTGATCATAAATTGTCCCGAATTCTTTAAGGTAGTTCTCTCCAAAACCCTATTTCTTAGAATATTTCTAAAAATTTTTCTATTTGTTACTTTAAGTATACTTTATATGTGGTTAAAATCTGGAACCCGCAAGCAGCATGAGATTTGGAGATATTGAGCCTTGAAATTGCATACTTTAACATTGAAAGCCTATACTGAGAACCTATGGCCAGAAACGTTTCGTTCAATTGCAAACCAAGTTGTCTTAGAATTTTTTTGAAAAACTAGCACATGATGTAAAATAATGCTGCGAATCATAGGGAAAAAGCTGGATAGGGCAAACGGTGCTTTTTATAAAGATACAACAGTCCAAAGTTTTAATCCCAGGCCATAGTATATCTATATAGATGCGCAGTTTTTCACTCTCAACTTTTGGGTCCTATTTCTATCTATCTTTCTTTCTATCAATATTCTGAACTTTAATATTATGAATTTCGAGGTTTTCACATTAGATAACGCTGTGTAATATCTTGGACAACAAATTTTCTAATTTAATACCAAGTTGAACCCCACGGTAGGGAGAGAACGTCCTTATGGCTATTTGCAATTTATTAATTTATTATTAATTCAGTATTCATTCGATTTTAAACAAAGTTTAAACGTTTATATGTATTATTAAATTATATTAAGAGTTGTCTGAATATACTTCACTTTTTCTACGTAACACTTCTGTTTCAGAACTTTTCATCTTCAAATCTGAAATTACTGTAAAAATTAAACTAAGTTAATTTTATAAAATGTGCATGTCAGAGTAATCCTTGAATATAGATCCTTGGCAAGAGTAGCCTAGCCTACTCTTACATCAAAGCATTAGGAAAAACCTGCCTCCTACCATTTCCCTATCGAGCGAAAAAGTACCCAACAATAAGCGCGCATCCTCACCGCTTCTCCTCCTCGGGCAGTTCGATCAGCTGACTGGTGGGCGGCTCCTTGCGCCTGGCCTCCTCGTCGTCCGTGTCCTCGTCGGGATCGACAAAGACCAGTCGGGAAGCCTCGACGGGCGTGAGGACGGGCGTGGGCAGGGCGAGCGCCCGGAAATTCGGCACGGAGATAGGCTCGCGCGTCATGCCGCTGTTGAGGAGCGGCTCGATCATGCTGGCGCGCGGCGGGTCCGACATGCGCTGCCGCCGTCGCGCCAGAGTATTGGCGCTGCGCGACTTCACCATCCCCGTCGACGGCTCCACCACCTCCACGTCCACCTGCTGAAAGGGATAATACGAGTTTGCCTGGAGCGCAAACTCACCCAACGTCAGCTCTATCACGTCTTAATCTACTTGCCAATTGCATCGAGGGGCTTTTTTGCCTTTTATCGCTTTCATTTTTTACCGACTTTTTCGTTCTTCTTGATGTGAGGTTCGGCGAACATTATTCTTTGAAAACACAATATTTTCTAATGAAAATTTAAATGACTTTATAATGAACATTACGACAAGAAATTGTTCATCATAATAGATCAAAGTACTTTGACTCAAAATGCTCGTACGTAATCAAAAGTCTTGTCATGAATAATTATATGAAAAAATAGCTATGAATATATTAATATAGTGAAACTGCGTTTAATATAAAAATAATTGCATTATTATTTTAGTACCACATTTAAAGAATAAAGTCGACAATTTTACTCACTTTAGTATAGACTTATCTTATTCAACAAATTGCATTTTCTAAGTATAGAACTTATCAAAGATGTAGCTACAGAAGTCTACTGAGAACCGCGGATAATGGAGTTCTCTTCTTGTATACAAAAAATCTCGACGAGATTGATTGACATCAAGGACATTAAGGGATGTAATTCTTATATTAGTCGTTCAAAAAGACATAATTGTGAGAGTAACACTGTATAGTAAAAAGGTTATTCCGAAAAAATTTGGAAATTTTACATTTTGATAAACAAAAATTAGTACAAGTTTCTATTTAAATTACATAGCCTAATTCCATATTTTTTATTAATAAAATATAAGGTCCTAATCAATGTTTTATGTAATGGAAAAATTTATACTCTAATACAATTTTATGACTATTTGATTATCATTACACCTGTATGAACCTCAATCAAGAATTATTACTACCTAATTAGTTTAACAATTTTCTGGTTATAAAATTTGCTTAAATTTAGACAATCGAGTGAACCTACTGAAGGACTCATTATACTGAAAATGCCATTTCAAAATTAAATTGAATACTATCATATAATTGAATACTATCATGCTTTACTGCCAAATAAATTTGTTTTAACTTCACGCTCAATATTAGTTGATTCTTTTAAATTGTATTTTAAATTACCTAATTAATTATTTAATTGCGGTTTGATTTGGTGTAAATAGCATACTTAATTATACTTAATTTTCAGTGATTGAATAGAATAAAAAAATTGACATTTCAAAATGTAAATACTTTAATTATTTTTGTTTTGCTTTAATTCGATACACTAAAATTTATTATGAATATTTTAGTATAGAAAAAGATTAATCCGGAATAAAACTCTAACTCTATACACATGTTCCCGTTCCATACAAACAACCGCGATAAATACTATTTCAAGCTCTCGAGGAAAAAACCTCTCATCCTTCCGCTCCAAAAGCCTCTACTCTTCACACCCCCGATCCGTCAAAAAATTCCAAAATATTCCAACAATAGTAATACAAGCACGATCGTCATCGCGCCGAGTCCCTCAGCACACACTCGAGGAAATCTCGCCGAGACGCCGCAGAGCCGTCTTAACTTTGCATCGGTCGAGTGGTCGCTCACCTCTTGGGGGCTCTCCTGCTCGTGGTCGTCGTGGCCGCTCAGCACCGAGTAGCTGCACTTGTTCGGGTGGCTCAGTCGCGAGAGATTGATCTGCGACAGCTTGGAGATCTCGCGCAGAAAGCTGGGCCGCGTAGGCGTCGGGTCGCAGGGCGAGATGCGACCGTAACTGGAGCCTTTGCCGCAGCCGCGCTGGTTCCTCATGCGCGGCCGACTGCTGTTGCCGTTGTTGCTGCTGCCGCTGCCGCCGCCGCTGCTGTCGACGCCGTTGCCCCGGATCAGCAGCTCCGACACTGCCAGCGCGACGCTCTCGGCGCGTGGCTGTGGCTTCGGACCCGTCACGCTCAGCCTCTCCCACGTTTCCGTTCCTGCAAACCGCGTCATCGTGTTTTTTGTAATCCTGTTCTATTGCGCGGCTGATTTTTATTTGTTCGTGGTTTCGCGCACGCGAGATATTAATGAGTATATAAAAAAACATTTATTTTATAGAAAATATTGATGTTTTCATTGAGGGTATAACGTAGTTGACCCGATTATCGATAGCGACCCGATTAACGATAGTTTTCTACAAATATTATTATATCTTACTATAGACATAATAAGTAATTATATATATAAAAAAAATTATTCTTGAAAGAAAAAATATCAGTTAATTGTTTAATATATGATTTGAATTATCAGCTCATGCAACGACTGGACAAAAAATAAAATAAAAGGTAGCTCCTTCAACTCGATGTTGTCGACCATTCTCGTTACGTGCGGAGCTAAGCTCATGCGTGGAGTTCAAACCGTCGTTTTAACGTGTTTTTAGTTTTTTATACTTGGAACCAAGCTAAATTATCATCACGAAGTCATCATGGGGAGGGAGAAAAAGGTAGGATATAATTTATTTATAAAGAATTAATTTAATCGCGTTATTGATAACCCCTCCTCGAATTGCGTGTGTGTAACAATTATCGATAGCTTGAAAGTGTCATGTAACCTAATCTTAATTTTTAAGACAAAATCTCCAAGAAACTCTTACTCTATAAGTAGCAGATTTGCAAAAAGCAGTAGATGAAGTGAAGAATAAAGGGAGATCAATATTCAGCGCAAGCAAGGCTTTCAATGTTCCTGATACTACACTGTGTTTTCGAGTAAACAGAAAATATCCTACTGTTATTCGCCCAAGGCTTCCTATGATTTTAAGTGAAGTTGATAAAAGAGCCTTGGCAGAGCGGTGTTTCAAAGTGATAAAACAAGGTTTTCCAGTTTCAAAGGAAATATTGATAAATTCAGTGCAACATTTTGTGGTAAAAACATGAAAAGACACACCATTCACCAACGGAAGACCTTCTCGTCACTGGTATAAAGCATTTTTAAAGAGGAATCCTCTTGAAGAAGAAAATAGTATAAACGCCGTGCTTTGAAGGGCTGCTTAGGACACGGATAGGCGTGACATAAGTGCGGATTTATAGCACTGACTAGCATAAATCCGATGTCACGCCTATCCGTGCCATAAGCAGTCCATTATTGCACAGTGAAGTTAGCGCCCGAGCGTAGCGAGGGCGATAAGCACCGTGCCATAATGGACTACTTAGGTCACGGATAGGCGTGACATAAGTGCGGATTTATGCCACGCAGTGCTATAATAATACATTATACAACGG
>UELU01137154.1:0-10474 GCA_900490025.1 Megastigmus dorsalis
GGGGGGGGGGATGTGAACGATGCAATCCCAGGGAGAATTTTACATGGGGTGACTCTGAGACAAGAGAGCCATGCCTGTGCGCGTGTGTGTGTGCGCCTGTGCGCCGGGGTAAGTGCATACGCCGTTAGCGGTGCGCGCGCGGAATACTGCACTCCGCGGATATGAAGGGGGAGTGAGCCGCTGCCTATGGTGGACGAGAAAGGGAAATCTCTCACTCACACTTTGTCTCATTCACCGTTGGTGCAATGCACGCCCCGCGCGCGAGCCCCGCGCCTCAGCCTCGTGTTACTACGCGGGCGAGGTAAGCGATATCGCCATGCCATGCAGTATATAGTCTCTTCTGTCGTGATGCCAGCCTCTGCAGTGTGTTGTGCTCGCGAGAAAATCTCAAAACCTCCTCGTATGGAGTACCGCATTCGCGAATCGACATTGACGCCGCTCCCTGATTCTTCTTCCTTTTTTTTTTGCTCTTTTCTTTTGCTGTTTTTTCAGGTGCGAGAGAAAGCGTGCCCGAGAATGTTTACTTTTGTAATTCATTTTCCTGTTTTTTTTTCGTACGCCTTTTTGCGTTTCGTTAGAGTAAGTCGGCGTGGCTGGGACTTCGTTTCTTGTTTGTGAGAAGTGAGGGCAGCTCGTTGAAAGAATAGGCGGGTTGTAAGAGCGAGAATGCGGATGCTGCTTGTTGGAGGCCAAAAGAATAGTGCACAAGAGTAAATATATTTGAAATTTTATAATTTTGGAATTAATTAATTAAGCCAAAACGATAAACTTACAAATGATTATATGAACATTAAAAAATGTTATGACACCCTACTATAATTTTGTTACACGAGTTCCTTGTTCATAGTTAAATATCAAAGTGTTTCTGTGATTCAAATGAGAATACCAAGAATATTAGCAGGACATAACATAATAGACATACTAAATCTCTTTTGTTACAGATCGGTTCGTTCAACCGAGTTCTTCCGAGCACCCATTTCCATTATTCTCATCCTCTCTCCATCCTAATTTTCTGACTGCAAACACCAGTATTTCATTGTGGAATGGAAAATTTAACAACCATAACCTGCAAGTCCGATCCTTTGTCAATCCTACGCTTCCTTACGGTCAATTCACAACGAGCCTCGAATCCACACCCCATACTCAAACGCTTACGATTTTTTACGCCTCTCACTTATACGTCTCGCATCGAAATTCAGCTGTTGCACGCGTCCTTCGCATGATGACCCATAAAACTCGCCTAATTTCCACGACAATCGTGCACACGCTCGTATATATATACATATATATGTAGACATGCAACGCACGGCGTAGAACACGCTATATAAGTCAGAAAATCGAAAAAGCCCGAACAACCGGTGTGTTGTGCATAAGAGCCTCGGGCATTCGAGTGCGCTGATCCGGTCAATATATACGCCCCGCGCTTGAGGATCGACCGCGCGATGAATGCGCGCACCCATCATAAGTGTATAGTGAAGTGAGAGAGGGACATGGTGGTTTTATTGGGGAGGGGGGGGGGAGCAAAAGGTATGGGCATAAGAAGGGCGAAGAGGGCTAAAATGCGACGATGCGCGCTTAAGTATCGAAGGGGGGGAGAAAAACCTCGTCGATCTGGTAAGCTCTCGCCTCCTTCTCATATATACACACACACACACATATATATATATATATATATATATACGTGTATATGCGTGTGCTGGATATTATGAATAAACCACTACACACTCCCCCCTCATTACTTCCTCGCGTTTTATGCAATCCCTGTACAGCTTCTAGTTTTTTTCTCTCAGCCTATCGTGGGGTGAACGAGTTGCGCCGTATTTGTAAGAATGCCGCGAGTGAATTTTCTGGTTTTACAGTTTGTCGTGTAGCGGAAATGTAATTTCTATGGTTGCTAAGAATTTGTTGTAAGATACATATGACGTGTCTTAGAATTCATTTATGCGATACCTGTCCTTGAAGTATTCATTAATCTTTTTTTATAATTATAAATTAAAAGTAAAATTTTCTTTTAATTTAGTACTACAACTTTTGCGAAAAGAAATTGCAGTATTACACCACTAAAAATTGATATGATTTCAAGTAAAAATTTAATACTGAACTTTCCATACTATAAATAAGTATGACCTTTAATGTAATTAATAGAACTTAATAAATTTAGTATACATATCTTTTTACATACCTTTTTAATTATTACTGTAGAATGCAATAATTATTTGTAGTTTTTTAAGGTAATAAAGGAACTACAAAAATCTTTTCTTTTTCTTCTCGTAAAAAGTTGAGACGAAATTTAAAAAATTTTTGTTAAACATTTTCCAGTGACCTAATTACGATTATTTTTGAGTCTTCCGACCACTCAACTCTTGAAGATATTGAAATAAAAAAATACAAATTCTTTTTTCATATATACTGCGGTATTAATGTATATATAATTTCATTTTCTATCAAAAGATCATATATTTGTATTACATTTCTATCTTGCATTTGCGTCTTGGTATTGTATTGTTTGAATGACTAGTCGATAGTAACATTTTATTAAATGTTACTTTTACAATTTTATTTTTAACATTTTTTCAGAACCTGAGGTTCGGTGAAATATTAGCTTCTTTTCTGGCAAATTTTTATCTCTCATACTGCCTTCGACAATAAAATAATGCACTAAAAATAATTCACTTAAAATGTGGATTACATTGTGAATATTAAGTGACAAAAATGTGGATCGATATAAGGTGATTATGCTCACTAAAATAATACTAAATATGTACGCCTGAAATAACCTTTAATCAATTCGCTATTATACAATTTATGTATCAAAAGTTCATTTAGATACGTGTTATTCAACTGTTATTACTCGAAATAAAGCTATTTGTGATGGAGAAAATAACATACGGTCTGGCAGTTCAAAATCTGTCGGATTGTCGTTTTAATTGTCACATTCGTATTTTATTCTTATTCAGTATATTTACGGCTTTATCGTATTGTTAAAATAAAATTAGTTTTCATAAAAGATTTAATTCAGTTTTTTGCTCGTAGTATTTTTTTGCAGATTTTACTTCATTGCTAAATGGAATTGAACATAGATATACAGATTCGTTCGTATTGTATTCAAAACTTTTCTTAAAAATATACCAACCTTCAGATGTACAAGAAAATAGAGGCACTTATTTATACCTGAAAAATGTTGCGTATATGTATAAACAAACTGAAGCAGAATGACCAAATCGGTACAAATCAATTGGTAACATAGTCGAAAAGCTAATAAATAATTTGATACTACAACCTATTTTCGGAGATGATTCCAACAATTTTCACAGTACCTAACTAACGTATAAATTTAGGAAGGACCCTTGGATTTTGATACAGTAGAGACTTAAAACTTTCATGTCCAACAGTCGCTACGGCTAGTCCTGTCTATCCAGAAGTGGGGTTGGATTAACGACCGAATAATGAAGTGAGTGTTTCATGCCCTGTGAAATTGCGTTCACTTACTCGCTATTCGATTCTTGCTTTGATTGCAGGACGGGTAAAGTGCAACGCCATAAAGTGCGCTGGCGTTCAATCTGGGTGTCGAGGATCGTTAAAACGGGGACGCCTAGCGATAACTTGTATTCTTTAAAATTTATACGACGTGCTTTAGACATTTGAATTTGCGATGATACCGTATCCTGACCATCGTCGTGCTGCAACACTGCGCCAAGTTGGAAAATCGAACCGTGAATTTGAAAAGATGGATCCGTATGAGGTTCTGATATCCAGGAACATAGGACAAATCTCTTGCTTGCATCATAATAAAGATTTTTGTTACTGGTATTCTCTATCTTTTAAAATAAATTTTCAGGGACATTCTTTCCATAGACTATTTTTTCTATGATTCTATCCAGTACAATGGGGTCCAGTAGGCTTGTCACTCAAATACTCACAAAATCCTCGCCAGAAAATGTCTTTACTCTTTACTGCTCTTAACTACTCGTCACTATTTTTCCCGTTCTTCGGAGTCACGACCACTGAGCAAAAAATAATTTTTGAAACTATACATATATATTATTAGGGTGTCCCTTGTTTCCCAAAGGTCGTGTCTATAGGCACGGGTTAAACTTTGAATTTGGGGTCATTCGAAATTTCAAACATGTTTTTTCGTCAAAAGAAATCGATCTAGGGGGCGGCATGATCGATTTCTGGAATTTGAGAAATAAGGTACACCCTAATATATATACTTTCAAAAATAATTTTATATTGTATATATATGTGTGTATATATGTGTGTGTGCGTAAAAAGCAATGGAGCCTTATTTCTACGATTTGGCATTAGATTACAAAAATGCCTGAGTGTTGCCAATGTTCTTTTCTTTTCGAGCATCCTATATAACTATATGTGGTTATATAAGATTGTATATAACTGAAAAGAGGTTGTTGTGCTCAATTAATAAATATTTAAACTTTGAAAAAAAAATTTTGTAAAGTGGAATTGGAGTTCTACGCCTAAGCGCTGGATTCTCTTGCAGAAACAAAAAACGAGTTGCCTCCTAGCGTTAACAATGTGAAATGTATTAAAGACCATATCTACTTGTATACTGTTATAAATGGTTATACATGGTTTTATATAATTATATAGAATTATATATAACTATATACAACTACGTATGAATGTATGCAAGTAAAGTAAAGAGTTTTAAACAAAAATTTAACTGTCGCAACCAACCCTATTCCACATCCCATGGAATATATAGAAGTGCATAACTTCCACAGCCAGTACAGATTAACCACTTGCTACTACTTCAGCAACCACGACACTATTGACATCCGCTACGTGAATTTCCCCATCAGCTATAACATCAACTCAATGTACGAGTGTGCAAAAGCATTTCCAATACATCGTTTCGAAATCGCAATAAAAAGAAAACCCTCCCACCATCAAATAGTCGTCCGCCAAAACATCGCTCCACAGTTTTGCCATAGCACTTGAAAAAAACCCAAACTCCACACCCATCAGCCATAAAATTATTTACAATGGAAGCTATGAAAAAAAAAAGAACACAGCCAGCTCATATATCAAAAACTGCAGCAGCCCCGCAATAACCATAAACTCGACACTCGCCGTTATACATAGAACGACTAGTATAAATCCAGGCGGGTGCATCGTCGCGCCCTCGAATTAAACTATTCATTTCGGCGCATCGGAGCTGCATACAGCTCGGCACATCGACACACACGTGCGCTCGATATTACAGACCGGCGACTGATCGTCTTTACATAAGCCCAGGCCGCGCGAGGGTCGCCGATGAATCAAAGATATTGCTCGGCAATCGCACAATATTCCGCGACCCTTCCTGCGGTGGGCAGTATAGCAAAGCAGTATCGTAAAGGGCCAACGATCGCGCGCGAGCTACCGCTTAATGATGATGACTGCAGCGGCGGGGGCTCGCATATATCCCCGATGATTCCGCGCGTTACACATCAAACTCTCTCTACATATATGCCCTTCGTACCGCACTTTCATGCTATGTATACTGCAGCCAGGCCAATATGGGATGATGAACTACGCGGATTGTAAGCGATCACGCGGGTGTTAACAGCGTTATAACGCGTGCGAGTGCCTACAGCAGTTCGCTTGTGGTTTATATATGCGTACGTGTACGAAGGGCTCGAGGGAGAGAGAGTGTTCGCGGACGATGCTCGGCATTTTCCGAACTCGCGCGCCCTTTGCAGCTCAACCCTCTCGGCCACGCGATGAAATTCACTTGACGTGCGCACTCTATACGTATATAAAGGCCTGTCTCTCTGTTGGTGGGCTGTCGGTGTACCGCCGGTATGCAAGAGAGAGAGAGAGAGAGAGAGAGAGAGAGAGAAGCTGCAACCGCGGCGTTACAACGTGTAAATGGAGTGGTGCTGCAGGTTGCGGAATGACTTTTCGAGTTATGTCGAGCGGCCCACCCGTGAGCCATGATATCAAACTATATATATACGTCTCTTGTTTATGTAGGCGCGATGCGAAATTTGATTTTTTTTTCACGTGCGCGGCAAAAAATGATGTAAAGTGCTGCGGAATTGTGTTAGAGTTTTAGGAAAATGTTTTTACGCGTTAGACAGTGTATTCGGTGGGCGAGAGATTTTCAATGAATAAATGTGGTTACACTCGATGTTAACCCGGTTTTATTGATAGCAACTAAATAAATGCTGTAAAGTGTACACGGTGTATACGCAATCGCGTTACATTTTTTTATAGAATTATGAATTTATTTCTTCTTCTTCAGACGACGAAAAATATACTTTGATTTAAAATTCTGTTTAATCTTATGAAGTTAATGTGGAGTTAATGCATCTAGTGAAGTTAGATATGGAATAATTAACGTTTAATTAAAGTATGATTTTGTTTAAATTTATACAAAAACATTAAATAATACCTAAGATATGAATATACTAATTGCCTATTTACGAATTTCCAACAGGTATGTGCAAATTAATAAGGAAAAATATAAGATGCTGCTTAATTAACGCAACAAAGAGAAATATTCGAGCCATGAACATTATTTAGATAGTTGCATTAGTTCTACTATCTAAAGTAATTATAACATTTTGTGAATTCATTTTAAAATGTTTACACATCATATGAGTTGGTTTTATCAGTATATGAGCTTTTTGAAAAAAGTTTAATTTCAATATTTTTTACATTAAATAATAACAACTCGATTAACTTTCGTTAATGCAATATACATAATTATTTATTTTCAAATATTTTCAAGTATAAAGTGTAAAGTATCCTTTATTAAATTTAATTAATTATCACGTGATATAACAATACGAAATGAAGAAACTTCATTGAACAAGAGATACGATCTGAAAATTAAATTTTTAAAAAATTTAATCGTGCAAAAAAGCTTTCAAAAATAACCTTTTCATAACTGTAAAAACCTTTGCAAATGCTCGCTCTCGGACGAGAATTTTAATCAAGTTCGGGTGGAATTTTGCTGGCGCGCTTTTTATGCAGAGTGTCGCGATTGACACTCTTCAATTTTTCATAAAGCTCCGAGCTCTCGCGATTGATTCCCCTTCCTTTTTTCGTCCAGCTTTGATTTTTTACAGAAAAAAAGTTCCGGCGTTACATCGGGCGCGCACAACACACATACACAAGCGTCAAATGCATTATTTGCATGCGAATTCGCGCTGGGCTGGTTCGCCGGTGCGTGCAGTTCTAGAGTGAAGCCATTACGTCTCTGTCGCACCTGCGCGCCGTGCTTTTTTTCCGCTATAAATAAGTTACAACTTGTGCTCTCTCTCGCTTTCTCTCTCTCTCTCTCTTTTTCTCTCTTTTTCTCTCTCGAAAGAGTTTTATTTTACAAGGGCGTCCGTGGGAATGTGCAAGGCGGTCGGACAGATGCGTTCGCGTGAGTACAGTAAATATAGATGGCGAAGAGTGCGTAGCCCTTTTTTGGTCCTGTTTTTGTGTATGCATTTTGCCAAAAATCAACCAGTACTGAATCTCTCTTGTGTGCGGAGTATCCACTGGGAATTAACAAAGCACGCATATATCGTGAGAGAGAAAAGCCGTGTGTTTTTGTCCAGTGACCGGAGAGTCGACGACGCGGCGTCGCTAATTGGTTCAACAGTGAAATGGTGGTAAAAGTGATAGAGAAATTTTGCATTTACAATATGAGTTCGTATCAGCTTGACGATAACACATACGAAAAATATATATTTACTTTAACGAAAAACAGATTTAAATATAAAAAGAAGGGATAATAAGAGTCGAAAAATTACTTCCTACAATTCTGTGTGTAAAATTCGGGTTTAAGCTCTGTTTTTTAGTCCTAAAATTATTTTACAAACTATTGTAAAAAGTGCTATTTTACGCACGAAAATAAGAGTAAATGCAAGTTTTACGCGTTACAGAGTTGCAAAAAATATTCTCACTCGCTTGTATGTTTCTCATCGCACTCTTCCTACATGTGCGTGAAATATAATTTTACAGACTAGTTTCATAATATCCTCTATAATAATAAGGAGTAAAACTTTTTTCCTAGCTTTTAACTTTGTTCCCTTCACCAAAATTTTTCTTGAGTGTGTGTGTGTGCGTGTATGGTTGCTTGTTTGTGTATGTACACATAAACCTACAAGTATTTTCACATTTATATTATAGTAATGGGTATACTATAGGAATTACTATAGGAATTACTATAGTAATGGGTCATAAAATTCATAATGATTTGTTAATTAAATAATTAAAGTTACGTTGTATGCATATACGATGCGAGCCTAGCGAGCTATCACAGCTAGTACTATTAATTAATGTTCGAAAATCTGCAGGATGATAAGTATGAGTTATCACATTGGCAAATAAGTATGAGTAAGAAGTTCCTATACTTATCTTTTAACTTCCTTATGGACTCGATTCCTTTTATTTAACAATATATCATTTTACAATCTATTAAGTAGCACAAAAAAGCCATTTACTTTCAGTTAAAGTGTGGAAAAATATCACAGTGATTGGATTAAGACTACTTGGTTTTGCCTGCGGTGGTCGTCGTCGATACTTCATATCTATAGTCTATAATGTCGTAATCGGTGACGCTGAAATATTTAAGCGACAGGGAAGCGATCGTTTTCTGCGATCAATTCTGTGTGGATGCGAATTGAGTCGACTGATTCGAATAAATCATGCATGCGTTGCACTGGACGAATTTATGACTTTCGCTATAGTCGAATTCCTCGATTGGTGATGCATGTATGCGATCGCTTATAGGTATAATGTTATCTACCGTTCGCTCTTGAAATGGACATTTTCGAGAAATGAAAAATTTAATAATTATGATACTGGACATTAGCTGTTCAAAGTGGGATATGATATTATGTTCATTTAGAAGTCCAAAAATATCCTTTTAATCAGATAAACATGTAATCTATCATTAAACTTATTTAAATTTGTTGTGGAAATTTCAAATAAACTCATGTTGAAAATCAATGGGGTTTTCCACAATAATTGAAATTCGATCGTTTATCTGCTTACTTGTATTTAAAAACAATACTTATATCACATGTTATTCTGAAATTCTTGTAAAAGTGAAAATACTATAATCTCGATAAAATGAAAATGCTATGATTTCAATCGTTTTTCTCCTCAGTTTCGAAGAGTAACGAAGCACAATAAAACAATCACAGCTGCAATCATATTTTTTAAAATATTACTTTAAATTAATGACTTTCGTCACGGAATATTTTTAATAACGACGTAGCATAACTCTGTGAACCGGTACGTGGAAAAACTTCATAGGATAATCACGGGAATTTCCACGACATAAAGGGAAAGCAAGAAAATTGAAAAAGGAAAACAATAATATGACATTATGAAACGCGATATCCCGTCTTTCGCTGACGTTTCCCTCCACCGACTATCTTCTAATGATGAGTAAATACGCAGAGCGCTCGGGTCTCTTGTTTCGAATTCATCGGGCAAAGCATTGTAGGTAGTAAAGCAGAGGATTTATATACAGCGATAACGAAACGTGATATTCTACTGCGATGCATAAAGCTGTGTTTTGTAGACTAAGTAGTATTCAAATATTGCGCATGAAATATTTACTCTCTCGTATGAAGGAATTCCTGTTATACTGAAAGCTCTAAATAAATAATGCTTGATCGCTGACGGCTGTCGAATAGACTATTTTGCGAATAATGCCCGTTGGGCGAATGTACAGTACTGTAATAAGTGGTTTATTATTAAAATTTCTTCTTTTATGAATGTTTGCATATACATTTGGTTATAAGTATTTTAAATGAAACAATAGCTAAAGTATTTTTACATTATAAACAATCCCGACCTGAGATAGTTTTGCGCAGTAAAACCAATTTTCATTTTAATGATTTTATTTCTAAAAGACTAAGGAAGCAGTGGTAACAAAAGGATCTAATCAAAATTTATTCGGGAACGAAGAGCGATAAATGCCCCTTGTGACTCTTAACGGAATTATACTACTGGAATAAACTAAGAGCTGCCGCGAGTATACATTTTTCATAATTTCGCGGAGCAATTATTTGCAAGATAAAGCTCAAGAAGATTCACGAGACAGCCGCGATACACGCGCGGAATTCCGATTTCCGGCCGCGCATACGCGAGACCGTATATGTATAATTTCTCGAGGCCAGAAGTAATATCCCCCTCCCTCCCCCTGCACGCGCGCTCGTGTGCGTATGTGCTGGTACGTTCCTTTTTTTGCGCATCGACTCGGACTGGTCCCGCGATAAGGAATTAAAACAAGCTCGCGAGGTTTATTACGAATTAAAGGCGAGTGCAGGGGCCCAGTCGGCCGAGAGAAAAAACGACCGGCCGTAAACGTGCAGATAGTCCGCGAGAGAGGGTCGATGCATATAAAAGCTCCGAATGCGTATACGGGACGCACCCCTACGGCATCAGCTCCTATTTTCATCCTGCATACCACTCGCCTTTCTTCTGATGACCCCCTCCCCCCCCCCCCCCCCCCCCC
>UELU01137154.1:10494-42721 GCA_900490025.1 Megastigmus dorsalis
TCTTCTGATGACCCCCTCCCCCCCCCCTACACACACACACTTTTACAGTCTCGCTCTTTTATAACTTTTCGCTGATAAATGTTCCTCTTTTTTGCCAATTTACATGCATAAAATTAAATACTCATGCTAGACTAGTGTGCGTGTATGTAAGGTACGGACGGTACATGTAATTTGAGATTCTCCAGATGTTTTTATTTTAAAAATTATTACCCAAGCGATAAGTGGGTACAGCGAAGTTCTCATTTTATTTCTGTCATAAAGAATTTTTTAATAATAACTCTTATGAGGTGTAGATATTATTACATGCACGTAATATGCAAATTAAGATATCGCTTTGCGAAATGAGCATTGCGGTATCGGACAACACTTTTTCGCGTGTATCAACAGTTAGAAACGCATGCAATCTTCGAATAAAAAGATTTTTTTTTTTCAAGTAGGCTATGCCAAATTTTCACATAACCCGAAAGAACGCTTTGAAATGTTATGCCTGATATATACTTGTGTCCTTAATACTGGTTCTGTTGTTCTAAGCTCTGTACAAAAGTTAGTATTTGAAAATAGATTTCAATAAATAACAACGAAAGTACTATATTTACACTATTGCTAATAATTTGTAGTCCCAATTTGCAAAAATCTATTTCTAAGAGCTATGTAGTAAAAATGCTATAAAGGCACAGATGATTCAAGATCAGAGTCCAAAGTCTCATTATGATTCTAATCCAACTTATATTTTCTTTGATAATTAAAACATTGAATATGTCAATACTGAAAATAGCGACACTGTATCATTTACAATTTTTTAGTCGCCTGACCTGCAGTAAGTCTGAAGCGTTTGTTTATCGAAGCCTTTCCCACCTATACACATCGACTACTCTCAGCCCCTCTCTGCTCCCCTTCCCGGCGAATTCGAAAATCCCGTAACCCTCCTTTTCGAGTGGTATGCACGCGCGCGCGGCAATAATGCGTACATAGCCGTCGGCGCATTACGGCGCATCGCGTCGTCAAAGTCTGCGCGGATCTGCCGCGTAGATCTCAATGGGGCCGCACGCACCAACTGCAGCGCAGTGCTCATCGATGCCGTGCTCCGCGAGAATCGCGCGAGCGCGCGCGCCTTTATATCGACGAGACAGCCGAGAGATTGACAGTTTAGATATAGGCTGCAGCCGCCGCGAAGGCGAAAAGTCGCGCGGCCGCGCACGTGTCCGCAGGTGATGGCCCATCGGCGTTACGCTGTTATGCGGGTCCTCTCTCTCTTTCTCTCTATATATCTCTCTCTCTCTAAAGCTATATACGGCCTTTGATTTCACGATGGAGCCTCTGCGTGCGCATGGGAGGAGCCAGCGATAAACAGCAATTGCATGGGATTTTACGTGAATCCAATAGTGACGCGACTAACGCGGGGCTATTCTAATTTTATATAAATTTGGTAGTTCGCATTCGGTTCTGCGATTTGAGGAATTTATTTGCACAAACTTTCGCCCGCCCCGGCTTTTGTTGGTTTGCATTTCTGATGTTTCACATTGGAATGTTAAAGCGGAGAATAGTGCGTGGTACATTTTAGTGAAGCGACTATACTAGATATTTTTTTTTTTTATAGGATAAGTACAGAGAATATAAAGCATGAAAAATTTACTTGACTTACAGATGTTGAATAACACCGCGCGTCACACATTTTATTTATAACTGCATAGTTAACAATCGAGCATTCCTACATCTCTATACAGCGTTAAAGTTCACAGAGAAAGTAGTAAAAAAGGCTCCACTATATAGAGCTCTGATTAGAGAAAAAGCGAGCAATTTGATTATAAAATCTGGATAAAAATTGCGCATGTACCCCGGGTTTGGGGGATATCTCACTTTTCTCCCTCCGCGGCGAACGGATTAACGCACACAAATGCACGCGCAGCTGCAATATTTTCCGCAAATCCGTCGTTTTCTGAAACTTCTATAAGGAACAAAAAAAAAGGGGGCATCGCACGCGGATCCGCACGTATACGCGTAAGGGATTATAATATTGAAAAACGCCTCGGCCACGTGCAGATTTTTATGGCATTTCGTCCGCATATATACGAAAAAAGAAGCAGTCGGAAAATCCGGGAAGAAAAAAAAAATCAATAATAATCCCGCAAGCCTACGGACATGCGATTGGAAACCCACCCGCGCACGCACACACACATATATATATTCACACACATTGAGAGAAAATACACGTTTCCTATGCAGAAGCGCTCGAGATAGAAGCGTCTCTTTACGAGCAATATCTAATGGATTGCATCGAGAGCCGAGCGCAGCGTTAAATTTGACGTTCACGATTATTGCGCCGGCTGTAGAGAGGGAGAAAGAAGGGGGAGAGAGAGGATATAGAGAATTCTCAGGGGCTTCGGAAGCGAAATGCCGCTACCGCTTGTGATACGCGGCCTATGGAGTCTACACGGGTCTAAAAAGCTACACACCGGGGGACGTTTGTGCCTCTCTCTCTCTCTCTCTCTTCCTCTCTACCTCCTCCTTTCTCTCTCTCGCTCTCTCTCTGTGCGCGGCATTTTCAGGACTTAGTTTTAACGTAGGAACGCGTTAATTTTATAATCCTGCGCCCGAGCGCCGCGCGACAGGAAAAAGTTACGAGCGCCGTTCCGTTCGTTCGTTCGTTCGTTCCAGCGGAGTCATGCAGTCGCGCATTTCGTATTTCAGCCCAGATGCCCGCGCAAATTACCGTCGACCGAGTAATGTCAAAAAGGGTTGCCCCCCTTACTCGCGATCCCTCTATTACGTTCCGTCATTGCGGCTGACGTGAATAAAACGGATACCTACGCAAAGTGAACTTTCTATGTATATATATATATAACGTGTCGGTCTGTTATTTTTTCTTTTGTTAATTGTGTCTGGGCATTGTTATTTGCAGGTTTCTGATTGATTTTCAGTCACAGTGACATTTTGGCTGTCAAAAGTACGTGACAGGTTGTGATGAACATAATATACTGTATTTTAGCATTCATGCACTCCGTCGTACTGTAAATTATATTACAGTTTTTTAAAATAAATTATTAAGGATTTATAAAAAAAAGGTACAACAGTTGTGATGAGTTTCCTTGTCGCAATGACTAACGCAGATATTTAGAGTTTATCATAGATCAATATCGACGAAAATGGCTCGTGGTAAAATAGGACACTGTTCGCTCTACGTTCTTTCAAATGTGATCAATAAAAGAATTGTATAAGCGCGCACCGGGTTGAAATGCACAAATAGATATGATATAAACATCATCAGGATGTAGATAAGGAATTATATTTCATATATGTCATTATATGTGATAAGGAATTATATACTACAAGGGAAAATTTCCGGTAAAATCCGATCATACATAATTTGACTTTTATGCTACTTAAGAAAATAATTGGAAAAATTGTAAGCATTCTTAGCCAGCCGAGTAATTTTTTCACGTAGAGCTTGAGGAATAATAAAAGAATACTCAAAATGTCTCCAGTTAATAATTACATCATGGTCAATACTCACCCAAGCCTATTTTATGACTATGTTTCAGATAGAACGAAACGCGTACAAGGCAGATCTGCATGTACAGATTGTAGGCGTCGCAGTTTGAGAAAAATGTCTCCACCCTCAGCATCTCTACATTGACCAACCTCTACAGACCCCTCTGCATCTCTACATTATTCAGTCATAAGCGAACACTCGATCAGCTCACTAGTGAACAGTATAAAAATAAAAGTAAGTAGCAATGACAAACACAGGTATGAAATCATTGCTATCACTTATATTAAAACAAAAACATTTAATTTAAAAAAAGTCGTTTGGTCCGTGTACTAGCTGCGAAAATTGAAAAAAACAACATTAAAAAATTAAAAACTTGGCAAACTTGTTAAATGCATCTACTTCTATTTACCTACTAATATGCGGATTAAATTATTTTGCTTCCTCTTAAAGGAAGCTTTGTGAAGAAAAAAAAAAACATTTTGAGATGAGATTATAAAAATGTCACGCACCTGCATCATATCTCTGAAACTATATAGCCGATTTTTATATAATTTTGTTCAAACTTTCCGATTTCTTTTAAGCATACAGCGAAAGTTTTTAATTTTAATTTTTATTTCTTAAATCTACTTTTTAATGTGATAATTGATAACAAATGAGATAGATTTTATGTTATTCTATAAACTGACACAAAAAAAATTTAATTATATAGTGTCATTCAATTATTATTTACAAAAAGTGACATATTCTATGTAAATTTATGCTTTTTTTATAGAACTACGTATACCTTGATGAAATTATTTTAATTCATTAAAATCATTTTGTTCAATACTTTTAGAGAAGACAAGTATATCGTGGAAAAATAGATTTTCGTTTATGTACGATAACTTAAGTACAAAGATTTTATCGTTTTGAACATTCGTACAAAGTTTGATTTTGACAATCTCTTGAATAAGTTCTAGGAAAAGTAGATAATCTGCTCAAGCGATATTTCCTCGGATTGTATTTGCTGAGAAATAGCTCTATTGGTTGTTGACTTCTAAGTAACACATATTATTTAGATACATAAATTTCGTGACTTCAACATCGATTGGAATATCTCCTTGTAAGTACCAACATTTACGAAACAGATTTCAAGAGCTGTAGAAGGTTTTTATTCACCCAATAATTAATACTGTAATGTGATTGGTTTTAACATCAGTATCAACATTGACTTTACTAATTATATTTATATTAATTGCAACAATTTTGAATACGCTGCGCTGAAAGTGTAAATACGGGACACGTTTTAACAGGTAAAGTGAATAACGTAATAGAAACGGTAACAAGAGTCTAATTTTCTAACAAATTAATTTAAAAATGTTGCAGCTATTAATTTCTATATGATGGAGTCTATTAAAATGGAAATTAAGCAAGAACCAAATGTATCTGACGGTCCAGGTCCGTATAATTAGATATAAATTTAAAAATGAAAGCTCAGCATGAAATTGAAAGCTACATTTTTACATATTTTCCAGAAAATAACATCTATATTTATGAAGAATACCAGATGAAACAAGAATTAAATCATTGCGACTTTGGTTCGTACATTCATAATAAAAGGTTTCAATTGTAATTGTGTTTTATATTTACTTTGTGTATTATACTGGAATTGCAGAAGGACTTAAGCCAAACATTTTCAGTGAAGATACATTTAATAGTATAAATAATAGTATTAGTATAAAAAATGGTATTTAATCAGACATTTAACAAGTATTTATATTTTGCAATTATAATTAACTTATTTTTTTACTTTATACAGAAGATATCGATGAGACATTTGTAACGTCAGATTCCCTTAACGGTTTTGGTATATTTATAACAAATTTTTACATATGATTGTTATTTATGTGCATGTGATATCCCAATTTACGAAAATATATTTTTATTTATTTTGTACTTATATAATTACAGATCAAAACATGATTAATACTTTTGATATCAATAGAATTCCAGAAGGAAGAATTATCAACGAAAATATTACATTTAGTTTTGCAAATCAAAATGACTTTATGGATGATAAATCCATTTTAAAACCATTGACAACAGTCATGAGTAATGAGATATCTTAAATCATTGCTACTTTACTCAAGGCAATATTTTAATCCGACATTTTTATTTCTTTTAGACCATGTAAAGACCACTGCAGACCTTAGAAAATTACTTAATGTGAAAGTCATTTTAGAAAGAATTAACGTGAAGGATTACTCATCAAACAAGAATACTGAAATAATTAAAAATATTCGTGAGTCAAACAATATTAAGAATACCGAATCTGACGTAACAAACGTATCGGAACTGTCATTTAATAAAAAGGAAAGTATCAATAATTTAAAATCTGTTAATAGAAAAGAAAAAAAAATTAGTACAAAATTCGATGAAAATATAGGTAAGTTTTCCATAAAAAAGTACCAGATATTTTAATAATTCTAATAGTTCACATTTTTTAACATTTTATGTATAATTTAAATTTATAATTTTTTTAAAAAGACAATCTTTAATTAATTTACTATGATTTCACTAATTCTATCATAAATTTCAATAGATTTGAATTCCTTAATAATTGTGAACTGCGATAAATGTAACGAAATATGTAAATCTACTGAAAGATCAATAAAGCAATGTCAGAAGTGCAAGATTAAGTTGACGTATATATGCCAAGTATGTAAAATTCGGTGTTTAACATACAATGGTATAATAAAGCACGTAAAGGTTACATGTAAAGGTACACACTATTATTATTATTGTGATGATTGTACTTACAAGAACCAACGCAAGGCATTTGTTAAGAATCACATTCTGGAAAAGCATCTTGGACAAACTCTGCCGCGTTATAAATGCCATAGCTGTAGTCTGACTTACAAACAAAAACGCCACTTGGCGAGGCACCGGCATACCTGCGGACTACCACCGCATTTGATTTGTACATTCTGCTCTTTCAAATATAAACGCAAAGAAGACGTGATAAATCATGTGAAAAAATTACATACTGATAAGTTCAAATCGGACAAAGAGCTTAACAATATTATTAAGAAAATAGTTGAAAATGGAAAGGCGATTATAGGTATATACACAAACTATATTACTATAAAATTCACTTTTCAAGTTTGCATCAACAAAAGATCAAAGTTATATTATCATCTTAATATTTTTTATAGCGTGTCCAAATAAAGTTACTGAAACTGGAATGCAAGCGGTTGTAGAACCCAGAAGGACTTTGTGTAAGTTTGATTTCTGTGCAATATATTTTTTTTATATAAATATTGAAGAAATTAGTAAAAAAGTTCATAAAATTAAATTATATTTCCTTCTTTTTTTCATAAAAAGCTATACTTTAAAGTAACGAACACTGAACGGTGGTTGTGTCACGCGAACTATAACTGCAGATGTATGCTGATCTAAATTTTTTTTAAATTACTTATTATGGTTTGCAGATGCAGTAAATTTTTTGAATCGGTATTGTCCACAATGTGACAAAAAATATTATCCAGATGGATTTTATAAGACGAGGAGTTGCCCGAAATGCAAAACACCATTTCAGTTTGAGTGTAAAAAGTGCAAAAAAAGATGCAAGCACTACAGAAACTTGTCTGATCACATCATTTTGAGATGTTACCCTAGAAACATTTTCAAATGCTATCACTGCAGCTTCGAAACATCTGTAAAGCAAATACTTTCTAATCACATGCAAAACATTCATCTAAAGGATAACGAAATTGGCTCTAAAAATGGTAAAAGCTTTAAGTTGTTACAAAACCTAAAAAACACAAGAGGTGCCACGCGACCTAAATAAACACAAAGTAATACGGATCTAAGTTTCAGTTGCAATATCTGCTCTTACAAGACCAAATACACGTCAGAGTTTACGAAGCATAAGCACAAACATCTAAGTATTTAATAAACAAGAGAAGGGTGTAGCAGACGATGCGGGTAATGACAAAGTTAGCAATAAAAATTCACACAAAATATGAATTATTGTCTCTTCACAAATATTTAAGTCAAATCAAGTTCGCGTTTAACAATGGTAGTGGACACTATAAAAATAAAAGATGCAATGACAAATATAGGTATTGAAACCATTGCCATTACCAGCTATAAAAAGTGGATAGAGGCCTCAATTAGATTTCAATTATTGTCTCTTCAAAACAAAGTTGATCGGTGATTTGTAATAAGGATTACCTAACCAAAAAGTTGAAAAAATTTAAATTGACGAAGCGCGTGTTACTGAAACATCTTTAGTTGAATTTTTTACAAATGCAATCCTGGAATCTGGTGTATATTATATAATGATCAAAAAATTTATTTATTGTATCAATATATTGCTAACTGTGCCAAAGACTTGTGATGTATATATATTACAAAACATACTTTTGCAGTTTTAATTACTGTGCAAATAACGTTATATTAATTAGATTTCGCAAAACTTGAAATCCAATATTCGAATAAATAGTACATTGAAAAATAAATATTGCGTTTAATGATAGTTTATTTATAATAAAAATATTTGGAGACTTAAATTTCTTGAAAATTAATATATTCTTTTAATTCAAGATTTCTTCAGAGAACAATTGATAACACAGTTGTGTTACAACTTAACATATCAAAATGTGCTCCGATTTGACAATCACGTTGACTCTAAAACTCAGTAAAAGGACAAGAAAATATCTATCTATAAAAAGACATATTATTGATGCGCAATAAGTTTAAATTTTATATTGATGTTATTGTACCCATTAATTTGTATTTAAAATAAATTGTGTACTTTTATCAGTTAGGTGACTTGTATGGAAATATTTTTATCTTAAAGCACAAATTGAAAAAATGTTTAAAAGTTGTTAAATAAAGGTTTCTTTATTACCATACGTAAATAATAATTTAAATCTTCTGTAAAACGAATAAATAATAATAAATCCTATTCTTTTTTAAATCAAATGTTTTTTATACTCTAGATGATAGTACTGGTCTCATACGTTTGCTATTATTTAAAAAAATCAAATTTGAAACAACGCAGAATGTTGCCATGTATCCCTGCAGCATTATGGGCAATGCAATGCAGCTTTTATATTTTAAATTCATTTTATTTAATTTTGAAACTATCGAACAATATAAATAAAATCATTTTGTGAATCATCGAAGTACAAAGCAAGATCAAAGCCACACCGATGACAATAACGCGCCGGTCTTAATTGTCACAATCAATTCAACGAAATTTCACTTTTCACTTTGCCTCCCACTTACCCCCCTCATCAACCCCCCCGCCTTCCTCCTCGTGCAGGCGCACTTTCGCCACAGAGTCAAAAGCTGTGCGAGCACCGCCAGCTACGTCCTTTGCTCCCGCGTTAATTAAGTCTCATCAAGAAGCACATCAGCTAACACCGAAATTATTCCAACATCCAAGGGATAAGAGTCTCGCGCTAAGGCATCCGTAACGCAAGAGCAGCAGCGCTTCTCCGCTCCTACGTCTCAGCCATATAATAAATTCATAAATAAACAGTCGCGAGCCCTTAGCACCTCGGCACGGTACACCTCCCACGAAAATACAGACGGGCCCCGCGTAACAAAGTTACGTTTTATACGGAGCGTGCTTTATGTACTTCTCTCTCACGCTTGTGTACACCATCGAGTTCGCGACTCTTTTGGGAGGTGAAGTACAGTGCTGGAGCTCGTAAAAGGGCTTGGCGCGCGCGCGCGCTCGCGAGCTTCAGTTATACGCGAGAGCTATATTCTTGCCAACGACTTCTTGCTCGAATTCGTAATGCTGAGCGCGAGAAAGGGGTTTTTAGTTTGCCGGGAGGGTAGTGGTGGTGGTGGTGGTGGTCCTCCGTCCCGCGAATTTTCCACGAGGAGTCGCGGCGCACTTACACTTTTATGCCTCTTGTATATACACTTTGATGTAAGACGCATATATATATATATACATGCGCACAGGAGAAAGGAGCGAGTGCCTCAGCTATACCTTTTATATGGACTGCATGATGGTCGACGATTCGAAATGTGTTCGCGATAATTTAATCATTCTCGTATATAGGAGGCCGTTGAGAGAACGGTACGCGAGGGCTGGAGGATATATGTACAGGCTGCAGAATTGTATATGTTTATGCTTAGTGCGTGGCATGCCAAATGTTGACTAAGAGATTGAGGATGAAATTTTGAAGATATAAGGGCCGAGCGTTTTATTTGTCGACCCTGTCCACGGAACTTGGCAAAGTGTCGCTAGAAGGGTACGGCGAACTTTTATGATTATTTTTTTTAAGAGCAATAATAAAATAAGGTTTTTATTTTGGAACGCGTAAAAGGTATAAAAGTATAAAAATTATCAAAATTATCAAAATCATGAAAAAGTATACTTGTAAAAGTAGTTTTTAAACGGCCGTTTAATGGGATATCGAGAAATCCTTTTCGAGCCATGAACGAATTTGCATTATTATATAATGCTTTCTTTAGCTACTTAGAACTTGTGAATCTTAAAAGTTTATATAGATACTGCCCGCATTAATAAACGAGTTTCAATGTACAAAAGTGCATGACATCCAGAGAGATGCAAAACACACGAATATATGTGAAAATCCCTTTGCAGAAATCAAAGCTGGCAGGTATCATCCATAATTAAAACTTGTTATATGTACATGTACATACGCGCGGCTGTTTAAAAGCGTCTGCGAGTGCGAGCGCCGAGTCAGTGAACTTTGTAAAATTTTAAGCATTCAGATAATGCAGCTCGGCTTCAATGCCCTTTTTAAAAGCGCAGATATGCACATCGAGAGAAGAAGCGGGGCTATGAAAGATGACGAGTCGAGGAGGAGCTGAGGGAAACGTGGGGGAAGGGGGGGGGGGATGCTCATTATAAATAACAATTCCGAACCCTTCAAACCTGCGCTTCGTCGTTGGAATTAGGAAACGCTTCAATACCTCGACAATATCGCGAAAAAATAAGTAGGGAGAAAGAGCAAGGAGAAAGAAAGGATGAGGAGCGATGAGAGAGAGAGAGAGAGAGAGGCAGAGAGGGGGAGAGAAAGGGAAGGATGGCTCGCGGGATTCTCGATGACGTCGTCGTCGTCGTCGTTGTCGTCGTCATCGTACAAAAGCGTATCTGGGTAATAACCTGGGGTAATCATCGAACGCGCTTCGCGTCTTTTTTTTTTTTATACCGCGCTTATATACGCGTGCATATGCGCGGGCGTATATAATGTCTCTACCTTACTTTATGCACGCGCCTACATTTCCATTATACGGAAGCGTGTGTGCGTAATACGGGCCTCTTGTCCATTGCCTTCGCGGTTCGTGGCGCGATTACGTACCCATTTACTTCCCTCGCTCTCCTGCTCTCTATCTCTCTCCCATTCTCTATCTCTCCCTCTCTCTCTGTTTTGCTCGACTCTTTCTTTTCGTGTACATTATACTTAGGTATAGCCTTTGCTTTGTGCGTTCTCAGGCATGATATTGTTTTTATGATATATACTTGATATATACTTGATATATGATTGCTTTATTTGTTTACATATTTAGTTTTTTGCGAGTACAGAAAAATAATAGGTCTATCGATCCATTCAAATCTATATGTATTAGAAGGTTTTTTTTATCAAACAACAATTTAAATTATTTTTTAATCATGACCAAAAAGTAAATTTGTTTAAACGCTGTAACAGTCATTACTAAATTTTGTTATATTCCATCATACGTTTGTGCGTTTGAGTAAAAAATCGTTGTATCTTCAAAAATTTTATAGTACGCGACAGATACACATCAAAGAGAATACTTATAAAATATTTTCTTTTCTCGCTCCTTCGCATAGATACACGTAGAAGGTAGGTCGTTGCTCTTAGTCCACCTCCGTAATATCCGTACGCACATACCAACCACCTCCTCTTTATAAGGCTTAACTTTGCAATCCTCTCTTTCGTGCAGCCTTTTTTTTCACCGCGCGGTCGCAGGATGACGCCACGGTTTTAATTACGCGGGATGAAAGTACGCGCGAGCTTATCCTCGGCACGCATGCACGCGTACGGCTATATGTGTTACCTTTCTTTTCTCTCTCTCTCTCTCTCTCTCTCTCTCTCTCTCGTTCCATCTCGCACACTTTTATTCCGCGAGCTCGAAAAGAGCCCTTCCCCCATTTTTGCGCGCAGTTTTTTCCTCTCTTCAGTGGCGTTTTGTGCTCTCGCCAGTTTGCTGTCCTTATCCGCCTCTCTCTGTCGAGCCGATCTTTCAAGCTTCGCTCCTCTGTCTCGCTCTTTCTGCTTCTCTCTCTCTCTCTCTCTCTCGCTCTCTCGGTAGCATACACCGTGCGAGCGTACGCTTTATGCTCTTTTGACGCGCCCTTATTTTTCGTTCTTGCGATTTAGGATAGTTCGTGTGTGCGTTAAAAAACAGGGAACGCGAGCAGCTTTTTCCCTTTTCTGTGTCGGCGGGTTACCAGGTCTTAATAACTCATTCAAAGTGGAGTATGTGTAGCTACACGGATGCTAAAACAGCTTACATAGTTTCTGACACGGTTACTAAGCGGTTTCGCAAGTTTCATGTAATGGCTTAGTATGTACATAAGGTTTGTAAGCTTTTCTTCTTTTCCATATGCTATTCGATCTATCTCTGTAAATATGTCATAGTTCAAAAGTTATGTACAATATACATATTATTTGTAGCCAGAATGAAACATATTAGAATAGGGAAAAATATACTCTGTTATTCCCTCAAATTGCGATGATTCTTTCATAACAATAATACAATAATTATAAATTTCATATATAGATAGGAATAAGTAACTTTATCTTAGCGCTATACTACGCAGTACATCTGATTGGTTACTGATAATCCTTTATAGATTTATGCACATATGGCTTCCACTTCACTGTCCCTTTCCTCCCTTTCCACCCTTTCTCTCTCTCTCTCTGCCACCTACTCCTTTTCCCTTTTTTCTCTCTCTTCGGTGGATCGATCCCCCATTGTGCTTCTTGTCACCTATTCCCTCTTCTCTCTCGAATCGGTTTCGCCCTCGCGGGCCTCGCGTCATTATGAAGGTGCTCTGCGCAATTACCCGCTCTCTTCTTCGCTCTCTCTCTCTCTCTCTCTCTCTCTCTCTCTCTCTCTTTCTCTTTCCTCTCTCCCTTCATCTTCTCCACTCTTTCGCTCCCTTTTACTTCCCTTGATACTTAGCTCATGGCTTCTTTCGTCTTTAAAAACGCAGGAGGACGTTGCCCTAGGGCTGCCGCTCTACCGCTGTCACTGCCGCTGTTGCTGCGTCAAGGGGTTTGGCACCACTGGCATAGATGCTGCACCCGAGCTCGCATGCATGCGCAAACATGCATACACACACGTACGCTCGAAAGTAAAAGAACCAGCCGCACATCGTCCTCGTGGCCCTTCAAAGCATTCCTTTTCCTTCGTTCATTCTTCGTTATATTCTCGGACACTTATAGCCACCCAGGTATCAGGCGAACCGGTACCCCTTCACTCTGGTATGGGTACATAATATACGTAATGACCAGCTACTACGTATATGAATAACAACTCTGGCACGTAGCTTTATCAATACGCGCAAATACACAAGTATGCTTATAAAAATACTGTACCAGTACAGAGTCTACATGCAATTGTAATATACAGGCATCATCAGAGATGGTATGGGTGAGATAAAGAGAGGGAGATTACAGGCGAACAAGATGTATGCGTATTCCACATTACATGCAAATAAATATGCCATGTACGCGCAAGGAGGCGGAGGGGGCGGTGGGATGGGTGCATGGGGTTCGAAGGCGGCAGCGGGTACAAGGAGAGAGAGAGAGAGAGAGAGAGAGAGAGAGCCACAGCGTGCAACAATAGGCCCTCGGCGCTGTCGCCATGGTAACCCCATCAATCCCTTAGCAACAGCTTGAGGTCTTAAAGGAGAGGATTCGCTACCGTACCCGGTATGTGGCTTCTCTCCTATAACATGTATGTGCACGTACATGTATATGTATATGTATATATATATATATATATATCATTCAATATATATAGCATTGAAAGATGTGCCAGGCGAGATGCATAAGCGTGCTAGCAATGCTACATACGAAAGAGAGAGGAGAGTCTTTATTGAGGGAAGAATCGAGCGGGGAGCGGATTTTCTCTCCTCCCTCTCGATCTTTTCTACTCCGCGAGGCTGCTGAGAGAGCACGAGGGGTATATATATATGTATGGAAGAGGCCATGGGATGGATGGAAGGAGGAAAACTTCCGGCTGAGATCACACTGGAGGACGCTCTTCCGCTTTCTTGGATCGCGAAGCTTTCCCTCGTATTTCCGTCGCTATACGGAAATTCTCTTGACGATCGACGCACGGATAGTGAGCGCATTTCGCGCAGATGCAGCGCGGCGCGGTAATCGCAGATGCTGTGCGAGTACGTTAACGGATTGAAATATGCGTATAATGCTCGGTTTCGAGGTTTTTTCGATAATTTTTTTTTATGCTGACATGTTTTTTTTTATGAGACCTGACTTTGGTCAAAACGATTATATAATGAACTTGTACAAACATATATGATACAAAAGCATTTAAATATTAAAATTATTTAAATATTATCATTATGTGATAAGGCTGGTGATATCACTTGAGTAATTTATAGCAATATACATAAATTTTGATTACGAAAAATTTCGGATTCGGACTCAGCGACCCAAAAAACATCTATAAAATGAATTTTATCAAAATCCATAAAATATTTATATTTTTTGTCCGCCATATTGCCCCTCCATCTTGAATTATTGAGTATAAGTAAGAAATTTACATCATCTTCGTTCACATTATAATGTTATTCCATTCACTTAGACTTTACAGAAAGACAGTTTTTATGCATATACCGCTTTCTGCAAACTTTTGGAGGCCATATTGGATCTGTTATACTAAATTTCGGAAAGAAAGTTCGGATATGTGTTGATGATCCAAAATACTGCTATATTATCATTTTTATTAAAATTCATGAATTTTTATTTCTTTCGGTTTGCAATCTTGGATTGTAAAACGAAATAAAAAACAAATGTCTTTTCACCACGAGATGGGGACCGACTCTGTCTCCACAAGAACAAATGTATCGTTTAGGCTATGTAGACACCTCCCACTTGACTTACCACTTTGTGTCGAAAAAGGTTTTTCTTCATCTTCCTGAGCCCATCAGACAGTACCGGAGCGAAATCACTTAATCTCTTATTCCTTCATTTTTGACAATATTGCTTAAAATCATAAAAGTTTAACCTTATATAAATCTGCATTTCGAATCAATTTTTATTTTCTGTCAGATTTAAATGCAGCCTAAATTCTCCGATATAAATTGTAGATATTGTTTTACCAATAAGCTTTCTCAGGATTGAGAATATAGTGTTCACATAAAATCTGTTGAGAAAATTTGGTCTGTAGTGATCGATAGAATCTTAAATTATTATAAAAAAGCAACTACTCCAATTTTCATATTTCAATATAATACTAAAAATGGCATGGTATTTGAAAGCCCATTATACACAAGCAGGACAGACTATAATGGGTTAATATAAGCTCTCTGATGTGTAATAAATGAAGAAGATATATTAATAATTCGTAAACCAGAATACTATTTCAGTACTATTTTAATCAGTTAAAGAATATTATAGTATATGTTTTTAGCATCCAGAGATTGAATAGTAAGTTAAAAAAGTAATTAAGCTTATTGCGTTATCATAAAATTTAAACTTTGTTTTGTTTTCAGGAATTAGTGAAAAGTTTATGTAGATAATTAGATGAATTTAAAAATAGAACTTGTAGATCTTTAAGATATCTATAATCATCGTAACGAATAAAAGTAATATGTACAGTTTTCAAACAGCAGTGCTTACGAGCAAAAAGTTGGATCGCTTACGATTCGTAAAGCGACAAGTCGATAACAGCTCCGAAACTCGTCACGTCCCCACGAACATCATCTAATCTACCAAAAAACACTTTCGCCACTCGGGAGGAAATAATACTTTTAACAATGTCAGTCCATCTGCAGTACAAAAGACACACGCTGAAAAGCCGTTCGCGGAAGCGAAGAATCCTGAGCTGCCTTCGGGCGACGTTTTCATTAATTACTCCCTCTTTTATTTCGCCCGCTTCACTTCCTGAGCGAAAGTAAATAATATAAGTGCGTCCGCGAGCTGCGCGAGCTTTTCCATCTCCTCTTCTCGCTTAAAGTCGTGACTAAGTCGAGGCGTTCCTCTCGCTCCTACGCTCTCGCGCAATTCCTATGTCTCTTCTCCTCTTGTAAAGAACTCTGCGCTTTTATCTTTCACCATTTTTCTCCGCTCTTCATTTTCTTTGTTTTTCCTTTCATCTTGGCATCCTCCTCTCACTCCATTTCCACGTCGATAAGCGCGCACGTCCTCGCTTCTTTAACTCCCTGCACAGTTGTCATTGCATATTTATAAGCGCAAGAATTTCTCGGTTTGCGGTAAGATGCACATCAAAAGCTGTTGATTCGCTTTTATGATTTAGAGCCGTGCCCTACAGCTTAATCAATGAATTTCATTTTATTGTAGCTCGGAATATTATGGCATTATTTGAAAATGAATTCATGATTTATTTGTTGGATCAATTTTCAACTTCTTATTTATCCAAATGGTAACATCTATATAGGGGTACGAGTACGCATTTCGGTGCCTCTTCCTATTTCTGTGCCTTCGGTAGCTTTTCTCATATAACGATAAAAAAAATTAACTTCTATAAGACTTACAATCTGTAAATGTTGTAAAAGTGAAGCTGAAAACAATATTGTACATAATGTAGAACATTTGATTCTTTGGTTTTCTATATTAATTAATAAAAAGATGACATAGATGACGTACTCGTACCCTAGTAATTAATAAGATGGTGTTAAAAGTTTCAATTCATATACCTATATAGTGCCAACGCACTTCGTTCCAGCAACCAGTTCATGAAACAATCTTAAACGACGTCCCCTCTGCTTGTGTCATCCCCAATTCTTCTACCTCCTGCAAGTTTCATCTCCCATTGACTCTTTCCCACCTCCCAACTTCTCCTTGCACAGCTGAGCTACGGCGTACGGACGTACGCGAGATGAGCATCGCTGAATCACTCGCAATTACATATTTATCAAGCGAAGAATTCTCGAGTACCGCGTACATGTACACGCTCGCGTATGTACACGGAAGGAAGTAGTAGTAGTCGTCGTCGTCGTCGTCGTCGTCGTCGCCGGCGCTGAATACGTTAGCTTATCAGATGCGCGCAAGCGCGTCGACAGTTCCTGGAAGTGGAATGGCAAAATTAGGGAGCTATAATTACAGGAGAGCTGCGCGAAATTTCCGAGGACTCTCCTTCGTCGTCTTCGTCGTCGGGAGATAGAGTGTGCGTGTGAGACAGAGAGACAGAGAGAGAGAGAGAGAGAGAGAGAAAAGGAGATGTCTCAGGAGTGAAGAGCTCGCGTTGACTGAGAAGCGCAGCCTGATGGACAGGCGGGGGAGCATCGCGTAATCTTGCTGAAACTCGGGGCTTGGAATTTTAAAGGTGATCGCGTTAGTGTTGCAGAAGAGATTGAGGAATAAGGAACTTGCTCGCGAAACTTCTCTGATTACGTTGAGCTAACTCTCGGCGAGTCAATTGTTAGCGCACATATTTTACATTTGATCAGTAGTGCTATTATCACTGAATTTCGTCCCGAAAAACGCTGATGAATTTAACAGACACATTTGTGTAATTTCTGTAATTCATTTTCTAAACAGTTCGTGAAAATCAAACGTCCTATCGGTGCAGGTAACGGATTGTACGTCGCCGCTATATCCACGGAAATTGTAGCAGACAAGCCACGGTATTGGACAAGTTCCGCAGTAGAGGCGTCCATCGCAGTGGGAGCGTGCCAAAAATTAATTATTTCCCAATTACAAATAGCTGTCCATCAGTGTCCATCGATCGGATGGTCGCCTGCACGCGCGTCTATACCCATTGTACATCCCCGTGTAACTCCAACAACGGGCCACCCATTACACGCGCCCGCACACACGCACACACATGCATACACACACGCATATATGTATATATGTATATATACGTGTATGCCAGGATTCCTCATTACCCACAGCTCCGCGGCTCCTCTTCATTGTGCAGGCACGCGAAATAGACGTCGGTCCGCGCGTTCCGATAGTACGTTACCTCCGCACAAAGGCCAAATAGTTGCGGCGCGCGTTCGTCACCGATTTCGATATCGAGACAGTACACACCTCACGCGCACGCGATGTAACCTCGCATTCTACATAGCTCTTTCTCTCTCTCTCTCTCTATCTCTCTTTCACTCTCTTTCTCTCTTGCTCTCTCTCACTCTCGACATTGCATGCAGCATTGATTAATGGCACGCCTGTTGCAGTCCCGGTTACAATGCAATTCGCTTTACATATATATATATATGTACATATAAGCAAGTGAGTGCAGGAGAGAAGCAGTAGCAGCAGCAGCAGCAACTGTGTATACGCGCTGGTCTCTCTCACTCTCTCTCTCTCTCTCTCTCTGTGTTTGTGCGAGGTGACAAAGCCGTGACAAGAGTGACACGATGACGTGCTACGAGCGCGACAACTAATTAATCATTCTGCGAAAACGATGGGCCGACTTGTCGCCGCCCAATGAATGCGCGCGCGGCCCTATATAGCTCTCTCTATCTCTCGCTCTCGTTTTCGCCTGTACACAGTCTCCCTCGACCTGCTGGCACGACGTTTTTTTCTCCGCGCGCGCCTCTCGCGTCCTCCATATGTATACGATACATGTAACGCTTCCTTTTGGCCTTTACCACCCCTTGCGTAAAAGTAGCTTTCGACCCTCGCGCGCGTATCTTTCAACCAAATGCCCATTTTTGTCCGCGCTGACGTCTGAATTAGGTGCTTGTTCTCTTTCTCGTCCTTTTTTTTCTGTCGGCAAGGGCGCGCTCATTGTTTTCGCGTTTGTGCGCAATTAGAGGTGTATATATATATATATATATATATATACGTAAGCATGGTGGGATAGGATTTTTACTGCGTCATGGTGAATTATAAATAAGTCGTACGATCTAAATTACCCCTTAGTAAATGAGGCGGTGAATTCTTTTGTAGAGGGCAAATTGCTTGATTGAAACTGTGCACCATGAGGCATCATGAATGGATGATTAGCTTGTACTGTAGCTGAAATGAGTGTTAATGCCAGTAGTGATTAAATGTACAATTTGACACTTCAAAATTGTTTTATAGAATTCCTAAACCTAAGTGTATAAAGAAGAACTTGCAACAAAAACATTTTTTATCTGCGGAATGTCAAGTTACAGTTTGTAGATAATTCAATATCGTGAAGGAACTATTAAGTATTACGCTTATGTTAAGGTTTGATTACAACAACAAAGACAAATACATTTTTCTTAAGGATTATTAATTTTGTTACTCAACTAATGTTGATGAGAAATAAGCAAATGAAAAACGGCTCAGATTCGAAACATTAATAAGTGTTTTTTCCCAATTGATCCAACCGATTGTATTTTCCGACACTGAACGTTTCAAATTAGTATTATTAAATGTATAAAAGTTGCAAAAAAAAAATCGATATCATCAATGTTATGCAAAAATTATTTAAACTCAAATATAAAGTTATCGTAAGCTCTTTATACCCGATAAGAGCATTCGCGATAACAAAAAGTAGCACATAACACACATACCAATGGGCATCCATGAATCAGTGATCCCTGCAGTTACAGCGTAAAGCCCTGTAACTGCATCAACACATTTTTACGAACGCCCGCGCGTCATATAAACGCTGCATAAAATCGCAATCGTAAAAACAAAAGTCACTGTAAATTGAGTTTTTTAGCTTCGGCCCCTCTGCCAGCGAGTCGTGCATGTGCGTCCACGCACGTATATACATATACAGGTATGGGCGCTTTCGCTTCGCTTTGACGTGAAATAACAGCGGGGAATTTATCAGGAATCGTTATGACCGTTTGGATTTGCCTATCTACGCGTCTGGTGTCTATATAGCTCGTGTCGGGGACAAATCGCTTGCGACACATACCGCGGCGTAGCGGATTTAGTCCAAGTTCGCGATGCGTTTTGCGTTTTGTCGTCGGGCTATCCCGATGCAGTCCGCCACACTCGCGCGATGACGCGATGACAATGAGCTCGTCCGGCCTCGAGCGCGATAACGGATCGCGTGTATATATACATATAGGTACGCGCATGGAGCTCGAGCGTCGATAAGGACTCGGTGGATGCGCCGCGATTACCCGCTGCTGTGGCGCATTTACAGTTTGCTGGGCAACGAGTGCCAAGTGAATAATCGTTTCCATGAAAACGAAATGGCAATTGCCTGCAGTGCGTCGATGGTTTTTTTTTTTTTTTTTTTTGAGTTTGACTGCTGTGTATGTGCGTGTGCTCTTTTTTCTCGCATGCAATTATGAGGTACAAAAAGATGGACTTGCAAATGTGTCGCTGCTTTTAAAAACAAATGACGTAAATAGGTATAAAAAGAGAAAAAATGATGATTTCATTTTAAAAAATTTAAATTCTTGCTAGAATCATATGAAAAACATTGAATTAATTCCACTTATTCGCTAGAAAAAACTGTTTCTAAAACAGGTTATTTCAGATTCTTGGCAATCTATAATTCAAGAAAGCTATAGTTCACCAAATAACTTGGGACCAATGACCATAAATAAAGTTCTCTCATAAATATTTGAGAAGTAAACCAAAATAAGTCGAGAAAAAATAAAGATACAGGAAAGAGCATCGAAGAAACGAGTGAATAAAGACCTAGAGAGAAAATAAATATCGTAGCAACTTCGGAATCAGATCGGTTTCGAGCAAGACAAATTTGGCTGTCCGCACAATTCTCTTAAATTATTAAAGTCAAGTTCACCCTCGGGAGTAGGTTGTATGTTATATACAGACGCACTTGTCCAGGGATTCTTGATTAAACAGTAAGCTCTTAGGCAGTGAAGATTGATCACATGCTTTATTCTTATTCTTTGTCATATTAATCTGAGAACTTTTTTACATCTATTATAATTAACAAAGAATGTAAAACGATGACATACTGAGTTTAAATCTTTTGTGCACTTATTGAGTATAAGATTAATGTTAAACAATTTTATGTGCAAACAGCAAATTAATTTTGGCAAAGAATATCACCGACGGCCTTAATAATTTGTCGAGCTGGCACCCGAGAACTTTTCTCAGACGCTTCCCTTCTGGCGCACGTTTTTTCAAACCCTCGTCGCAGCTATATATTGCTCGCCTATTCTATTTTTCCCGGCCATTAGTAGCAAAGGAAGACATCAGCTTCCACTCAGCGATTACCGAAACTTTATTTGCATAACACACGGCGAGAGAGAGGGAGAGAGAGAGAGAGAGAGAGAGAGAGAGAGAGAGAGAGAGTGAGACGAGCTGTACGGCAGCGCTAGGCGGCGCAGGCAATTTACATTTTATTTGAATCGCGGTAATCGATCGAAACGGTCCCGGAATTAAACACTCGCGCCCGATTACTTTTAAGCCTGCCAAAGCACGGAATGGGGCTTGCTACTGTAATAACATAATGAATCGACGCTATCGAATGGAAAAATATTTTTTGGCGAATCAAACAACATTTATATTAAATTAAATTATATACATAAACATGATACCTGCCTTTTTCAGAATACCCATTTTAAAAGTGTAACAAATTAAGAATATTTTATAATTTTAGAACATTAGTCAAAGAAAGCAAGCTGAAAATGTTGTAAATACTGGTTAAACAGTATCAACAGAATTAGTACTAATGACTTTCAGTAAAAGCTTTAAATACAAATATATACGGTAGATAAGATGGAAGGAGGTATATATATATATATATATATAGAAGCATCGAGAAGGATCGAACTGTAGCTGCTCCGATCCACACCGCTCACCATCGAGTTGTTCGTCGTTTTAAATAAAAATAAAGTACCGTTCCAAGTTGAAGAGACTTGGGGATGAGCGACGCATTAGCGAATGGGAAAATGCTATAGATATATAGAGTGCATTTTAACGGGTAGACGAAGAGTTTTCTTCGGTAGAAAGGAAAAAAAAGGTTCGTCAATCGAATCAATGGAGACGGGAAATAAATGAAGATTAGGTTTCCAATTTTGCCAAACTATTATTTATCACCTTTTAAGGTAAAAGTGCATTATGTTTTTTAAAAATAATAAATTCACTACCTATTATTGTTGCAGTATAAGAATCAGCAGAAGTATAAATTTAGTGCGTATACCTCCGTTTTTTTAATCAAAATTCGTTTAAATAATTGAAACTTCTACAAGTATAACGTTTCGATTATGACGCAGTGAAGAACCCCAAAAATTTATTCAAAGTTGTACAATAATACAAAGTAATAAAGAGAGCCGTATTTTAAGCAAATTTCGGCATATTACATCGACATATATTATAATTAAACGCAGGAAATTTCATAATCGCACAAGCACCTCGCTCCAACGCAATACGTTTCGAATTTCAACGATAAATTTTGCAGCTTCGCCGCGAGCTCCATCGCGGTTGTTTCGGCCCATCGCAATGGCGCGCAAAGAGGCGCGCATAACCCACACACACTACATAACACAGTCTCATGTATATAAGTAAAGCCTTAATTAATTGCGTCTCACGTGAAACGCAAGCGCATATGTACGGAGCTGCTACAGAGGTATATTTCGTATGTGCGCGCGCGAGCACGAGCTATAAGAACTCAACTATACATGTGCATATATATATTCATCCGTATAGTCCGAATCGGCCGGAGGCGAGTTAACGGTCGGTCGGGCAACCTTCGGCCATCACGGACTATCTTGTCCAGAAGGGTTAGATTAGATACGTCGTTCACCTCGGGCTATATATCTGTTCGACCCTGTCTTTCCCTCTGCTCCCCCCGACCCCACCCCCTTGTATGCACATATATGTATATGTATATGTATATATATATCGGGCACCCCTCCTTCTCTCCGTACCTCCCACCCCTCACTCTCTCTCTCTCTCTCTCTGTATTTATTGACCATGCGTGTCCACTCTGGCCGATTCGCCTCGTGCTCGCCGTCCTCACTCTGTGTGTGTGGATCTGTAGGTACGTGCGTGTGTCTACGTGGATAGGCTGATGTGCGCGACAAAGCGCGAGACCGTTTCCGTGTCTGCACCCTGTATATATACGCATATGTGAGCGGAGGAGAGAGAGAGGATCCGCGAGGGCGAGCTGAGTTACGGGGCTGCGGACAGAGTGATGCATTGCCCGCTGGAAGCCCAAGGACTCTCTGGGTTCTCGGGGCCGTCTCTCTCCCTCTCTCTCTCTCTCTCTCTCTCTCTCCCACGGGAATCGAACCCTTACCACCTCACACCATTAGACGGTCGCCGCCGCCGCCGCCGCCGCCGCCGACGCCGACGCGCGGCCAGTGCGACAGCGAGGAACGCCTCGTGAATTATTGGAATATCGACGCCCACGGGCATTAAGTGCTTCAATTAGGAATATTGTTGCACAGGTGGCGCCACCTGGGTTATTGCAAATGCACACTTTGTTTGCGTATTTGTCTGTGCGGTGCTGCGACTTCGAGCTGCAGGCCGATGCCACCTTCCGCTGCTGCAGTTTGCTCGTTGTTCAGGATTCTGAGCAGTATCGACTGCTTGCGCCGATTGTTAATTTTCAACGGTCCTAAGTGATTTGATCGATTTGCGATCAACCGTAATTAAGATATAATACAAGTATATAGGGAGTCAAATTTTCACTAATTGTTATAATGAGTAGAGAGTAGCTGTAGTGAAGCTTCATTCGTTGTATCGTATCCATTGATTGATTATATGCATTCTATACATTTTATTTATAAATTAATTAAATATACAATTTTAAAACTCGTTAACGTTGCTGCAATAAAATCAATTTTGAATTTTTGTGCACAATAAAAATTGAAAAAATATTCTTTACAGCTCGCTTGAAATCGTGTAGAAAATTAATTAAAAAATAAATCCCTGCCCAAACCAAATCGCATTAATACCATCATCAAAGACTCTACCTCTCTTTCGAATCATCAACGTCGCTATGAAAAGTTTATCACGCTCTCTTGTACCGAGCATATATATATATACATCGTGAATGCATTTCAATTCCATCGGCCTATCAAAGGGTTCCTTGCGGCAACGCCACCGCGCGCCTTAACCCCTTACCCCGGAAGACCGAGCGAGAACACACACGCACACTTGACGCTGCTCGGCACTAATGAAAACCCTTCTCTCTCTCTCCCTCTCCCTCTCTCTCTCTCTCTCTCTCTCTCTCGTTCTTCTCAATTATCTGTCCAAACAATCGCGCCTCTGAAACATACCGCGCGCTCGCACACAGAGAGGCGAAAGGGTCGAAATAAAGCGCAGAAGCGACAGAGAGAGGGAGAGAGAGAAGTCTTTGAATGCGATGCAGAAGCTGGACTGTAGCGTCGAGGTGACACTTTTTAATTGGGCAGATCAGAGGACGATTAGCAGCAGCGGAGAAAGAGCGAGGGTCTGAGCTGCCGCTGATCAGCGGAACGTGAAAAAGCTGCTTTGCCGTATGAAGAGCGCGAAACCCGACACCGAATCAGATCGGATTCTAAAATACTCCTCACGATAGATCCTCTTAGGTGGAGAGGTATATATAGCTGCCATTATTACACCCGGGTACAATTGCTCAGCGGGTGGCGCCCCTTAGACCCATGTCGAGGCAGCTACCGCGGCAAAAGTGAAATGATAACTGCCACCTTGAGTAATAAAGCCACCTAAAATGCCTAACGGGCTGTGCGCTATATACACACATACATAAACACGTGCATGCCGCGTCGAGAGATCCCGCGAGGCGATATCGCCCGCATCGCGGCATCTGCTGCTGCCGCCGCGTCGCTCTATGTATTGCGCGCATCCGTTACTCTCTCTCTCTCTCTCTCTCTCTCTCGCTCTCACTCTCTGTCGCTTATATGCATATTAGCCACGGTTATGCATATATATGCGGTATAATGTATTATATATAGTAAATGCGTCTTACGCTATTCGGAAGGGGGCAGGCTGATTTACGCGGCTGCAGACTCGGGGCCGTGGAAATGGATGTTAAATTGATGATTGGATTTTCGATTCTATGAAGGGAGAGAGAGAGAGAGAGAGCTGCTTTGCTGCGTAGGTATTATATGCGAAGTAAGCGTTTGATCGCGTGCGTATTACAAGGAGGCACAAAGTTCACGTCAGCTGCTCTTGCAGACGATTAAAATCATTGATGTGGTGTGAAGAGTGGAAAATGAGGAGAAGATAGGATCTTTATGCTTACCAATTGCTTTGTTTCTAATCGGAATATGATTTTTCACGATTAGTTTATTTTGCTTATTATTGGTAATATTTATATTAAATCAGTGTGAGTTGTTAGGTGACAAATAAGAGCGCAAGTAAATACAATTTAAAGTAGTTTTTAATAAATATTATATGCAAGTAACAGATTTTTAAGAAGAGTCAAGAATACACTACATTATTGATGATAAGCATAATTGCGAAATAACTACTTGTCACTCTGTCAACGTACTTTCAACATTAGCATTACATTTACAAGTGTATAATAATCATTTTAATTAAGTTCAAAGTTATAGGCATGCACACTACAAATCTACAGCATCAACAAAAAAAAGTCAGAATGTATGTACACGCGATCGAGGAAGACGTAGCAGCCCTGCAAGCGCACGATATAGCACAGGAGTTGATTTTACCCCCGCGTCTTTACCGCGTCTTTCGGCGAGAAAGAGTTACGCGGAACGGAAAGCATCCACAAATCTCGGTACATGCACTCACCCACTCGCCGCACTCTACAAAAACAGCGATACAGTTTTGTACGTACAATATGCGCATTCGCGTGTACGCATATGTACACGCAAGCGAGAATAAATTCGTGTAGCGTATCAGATCGGTGTCCGGATAAGGGCGATCCACACACACACGCAGATACGGACACACAGAAAATGCGCAGTGTGCAGCGACGGTGGAAGGTCCCGGAGTATTTACTTCGAAATTTATTGGCCCACCAGTGGCTGCCTGGCGAATTCACCCTCGGCTGACCTGACAGCTACGAAAAAATCTCTGCCCCCAGATTACGCCGCGCGCGCGCCTTTCGCTCGTGAGCTTATGCTGCACGCGGAACGCAGCTGGAATGCTTTTTATTAAGCCTCCGAGCAGCAGCTCGACATTGCGAGAGCTGAGCTGGCCGCGCGCAAATTTATACATTACAGTGGGCGAGGCGCGCCTGCGAATTTGGCCTTTCGAGATTCTTGCGGCTGATTAGTTGTGCAGTTGGACCTGGCATTGATGAACGATGTTTTAATCGGTGCTGCAGCTTTTTAAGCTCCCTCCCTTATATTGGCTTGATCGAATTAGGATCTGTAGCTTTAATTTTGCAGTGTGTAACCGTTAAGAAATCTTCTCGCTGGATAACTTTTTTTTTTGTTAAACGTGACCTTATCGCTCCTTCGAAATGATTATAAAATAAATTAAATATTCTCAGTTTTTTAATTTGAATACAATGCAATTGATGAAATGAGTTTCTGTAACTACTTTACGGTAAAATATATTGTTATATGTTTTGTTTAAAATGATCAGTAAAATACAAAAGTCTTGTGTTACTATCTGCGCAACTTTTGTGTAAAATCTATAATATACTTATCAGTAATGAGTTTTGCTTAAAAGATTTTTCTACATTTATTTTGTGTTCGATTAGAATTAAACGCAATATTAATGTTTAAAACTAATCGAATTTACCACTGTGTGCAAACAATTATAAATGATTCGTATATGACTATAGGAAATGGCCCTTCATCGTTGCCAATAGCTATGCATTAGTGAAGTGCACTATATTAAATATCTGTACCTATATCCAAGGCATTAATGGGAATGAAAAGGAGAGTTATAAAAATACCCAACCTAATTGTGACGAACTGTCTTTATTCCAAATTCTCGAGTCAGACGTATGAAATTCAGCACGAAATTCGTCACAGAAACTTACGTCACGGTCTTAATGAAAGATCATCCACATGATGCCAAAATGTAATACAGTAAATGCGCCTGCACACAACGCGCCAATAAAAAGTAATGAACAAATATCTTCGATCCATATATATATTTTTTTCACGGGACACGTCTGTCGCGCACCACTCCATCGTCCATTCGCAAATCGTTATTTTTATGAAGCGAATCCGTCATCGCTGCGGTTACGCGAGCGCACGCGCACGCACGCACGCATTAACATGTTCCATTTGCCACAATTACATCGAATCGATATACCATCCGCGCGGCCGTCCCCCCCTTCCCACACAAAAGTATATATAGCCTACATACGAAATTCGTGAGAATATTCGCACCACCGAGTGCTCGAACAATAAAAGCCTCGATGCCCTGCCCCCAATGTATTTTCTTTTATTGTATCCGTGTTATCGCTCCTAATATCCTTCGATCTTCCGGTCTCCTGTGAGTACGCGTATGTACGTGTCTGTGTGGGTCCGCGTGTCAGATAGATAAAGGAGAGCGTCCGAGTTGCTGCTCTTCGGAAGGGTCGAGTACGAGCCGCAGAATGATTGACAGAGAAAATGCTTTCGGCCGCCGGAGACCGCGAAAGGCCAACGGCCAACCCTCGACTCGATGGATGATGTTGCCGAGAGGTTCATCGTGTCGAATTGTAGGCCGATATTTTGACGCGAGCCATCGCGATTAATATAAGTGAATTGACGGCGAGGAGCGAAGCTTGATGGATTAATAAAGCGGGCAGTCTTCCCGTAACACGTGTCCAAGCTAAATATTCTATTAGTTGGAGCTCGTGTACACGTGAACTAGTCGCTGTTGAACAGTTTAAGAAACATAATTATACAAGTTATAAAATATTGTATTAAAAAGAAAGTACAATAGAACAAAACGCTTGAGTCGCAATTTTAATTAGAGATGAAAAACATACAGTGGTATTAAATAAACAAATTGTTCGGGCATTAATAGATCGTAACCGAGCTCTAGCAATTGGACAAAACAATCGGTCATAAAAGCCCGTCAGTATATCCACCAGCAGTAACAAACAAAGAAGTATCGAATCGTATATATGCTAATTAAAAAAAAAGTCGCTCAACGTTAGGTGGGCCTCGCGAAGCTCGCCGCGTGCACATCGAGAGAAAGAGATGATACATGAGAAAAACATTTCTCGCAGACGCAAGAGACAGAGAGAGAGAGAGAGAGAGAGAGAGAGAGAGAGAGAGAGAGAGAGAGAGAGGAGTCGGCAAGCCGTGCGGAACGAGTCACGAGCTGCTAATACGCTCTTGCTTCCTGCCATTAATTATCGTCGGCAGCTCGTAAAAGCGACGTCGAACAATATGCCAATGATTTTCTAGAAGGTATACATGCACACACATACACGTATAAACACACTCACAGACACACGTAGACGTAGAGTGAAAGACTCACGCGAACTGCTTCGAGTGCAGGAAGAATCGCGCATTAGTCACAGACCATTTTGCTACCAGGCGTGACGCTGGCGCGCGCGCGTATACACATACACTCTCGCACACGCTTTTTGTGATCGTTAATTCGAGTTGTTGCTCCCTTCTTCTTCTCTCACCCCCTCCGCTTTCACTCACTTGCGAGTACGAGTGAGAGAGAGAGAGAGAGAGAGAGACAGAACCCCATCGGCTGTCATCCCTGCGTGCCTTGCCTTCGACAACTTCGTCCTCCTCCTCTTCTCTCTCTCTCTCTCACTTACTCTCTTTCTCTCTCTGTCTATCTGCACACGGAATTTTTCCCTTCACCCTCTGATTGTGTGTGTATGTGTGTGTGTGTGTTTTAAAATCCAGCATGGCCGCGAAAGCAAGAGAGTGTGCGACGGTCACGTGGCGATATAGGGGTGGCTTTTAATGCCTCGGATCGTCTCTGTCTCGCCGCGTTCTGTATAATCGAAACCCCTTTGGTGGGGGAGGGTCTCCCTTCTCTGGTATAAACAGTTCGATTTGCTACTTCGTGGGCGATTTGTGACGGAGAAGCGAGCGAGAAGAAGGTATAATTTTGCGTTCTCGTATAAAGACTGGAATAATCTATATAACTTATTCAGAGCTTTATGCTAAACATTGTTCCGATTATGTGGAACAGCTAATTTTTGTAAAGAATTTGCAGAGGGAGGAGTGGCCATCTACCTTGTGCTACTCACCCACGTAAACAGTTAAGCTTTGATATGTTTAAAGTCGTACATTTGCATCATTTATTCGAGATATATATAACTATATAGAAATAACATACAATAAATTTAGAGTGTAATAAGTTCTAAGCTAGACTGTACTCTATATGTGTACCACCACGTGTAAAAATAATTTATATATAATTATATGCAACTATAATTGTATATTGAACTCTGAGAGAAATAATTCGGTATTGCCATTGATTTTATGGCTGAATGAAATATTCAGTTGTTATAACAACTTATTCGGTTACAAATACACAAGTGACGAGAATTTCGGTACCAGTTACTGCAAAAAAGATTTAGACCATAGAGTCTTTGATTTATTATATTTTTTTTTATTCAGGATTATAATAGTATAGTTAGTTACACATTAGTAATAATATAATTAATTATAATATATAATAATATTAGTTATATATTAGTTATATTATCAAAATTTCAAAAAGCCTATTTTCAAGATAAGCGAGATATCTTAATCAAAAGTTTCATATTTTAATATTTAATCACTATGCTAAACCGTCACTTGAATTGATAGTTTGAATTATAACGAAAAAGTGTTCTTAGATTGTTTTCTAAAAAATTAATGAATAGGTATACCAACGAGTGCGAGAGGTATAGTCGTCAGATTTTGTTAAAATCGAAAAAAAATATATGAATGTCAAATGAAAGAAAATTTCCGTTGGATACTAAAGAGAGAAGCTATATATTGACACTTAACTATAGGAGAACGATATAAAGGAATCGGCAGAATTAAGCTTTAAACCCTGGCCTATTGGCAGGATCTCCAGCTAATAAAAAAAATATCCTCCTTTGACAGTTATTATGAAATTACATTCAATGTGAGGATGTTATTGTCGGACAGGTAAATTAAACTTATTTATTAATGTGAGTCTGATCGTAACAAAAATTGTTGATGCTTGAGTTGTAAACTGGCAGTTTGTGATGCATGACCTAATTCCTTTCTTTGTACTTTCTAGAACAATTCTTTTATTACTTTTGTTGAAAAAAATCATTGCTCCAATGGATAAAAGAAGAAAAGTATGCAATTTGGTTTTCGAGGTAATCCGAAATCTTATATAATATAAAGCCGCTTTATATAGAAATATCTCATTGACCACAAATATTATAGAATCGCTCTTTCACAACGCCCTCGAAATTTTTCAATGATCACGAGGACGGCTCTGCTCCCATCAGACGCAATAAATCTACGAAAGAGGAAGAGGCAGTATAGGCAATATAGACTGTATAGGCAAGAGAGAAAAGGGCTTATGCGGTCCAGATACAAGCGTATCTAACGCCCTGGCGTTGCGTCACACGCGACTCGCACGCGGAATTGACGCTTCGCTACGCTCTATCACGGCAGCACGTGTCGTCCCGCTAACGCATGCATTCAGAAGAGATGCTTTGCTCGAGAGATGACAGGCTGACGTTTTGTCTCTTCTCCTCTTTCCACGCTACTGTGCTTGTAGAGTCGCGCGCACGCGATTTCGACTCTTTTTTTACGCTGTCTCCTATACTGGGTTATGTAAAAGTTCTTTTTTTTCAACGTCCCTTGATCAAATATGAGTTGGTGCGAGTGTAGCGTAGGGAAAAGACAGGGAGCGAGTTTGTGTGTTTTGAGTTTTGAGGGTTTATGATTGAATTACGGAGGGAAGGCTTTGTACATTTGTAAAGCGCTGGGAGATAAGACCTTAATCTATTTGAAAGTAGTTATTGAAATTAAAAACACGCGTTTGAGCTTCTGTTGATTTCGCACAGCTTTTAACTTCTTTTATAAGTTTTAAAACTTTGTTCGATGTAAATTGCAGATTCTATGTATTATTATACTTATACCAGTAAGAGAACTAAGGGAAAGGTGTAATAATAAGTTACACAGAATAAAAATTGTATAGTTGCGCTACAGACCGTACCATTGAAGCATAGTTTGAAACATTGCTACTTTTTCCTCGGTAAGCATATATCTGTATTAAAATATTTATCGAAGCAATTCCTGATAATGAATAGCAAATTAGGAAGGAGTTTAATAACGTATTTAAGGGGATGCAGTAGCGTCTCCCCTCCTCAGTATTTCTCTCTTCCAATTATATAGAAAAACGATAACTCATATAGACCTCATCTTGTACAAAATGCTTTATTATATCGCGCACTACGCCGCTCAAGTCCAAATATTACTCAAAATTATCAAAATAAAAGTTATAAGCATAAGTAAGTATGAACATAATTTTATGGTTAACTTTTCAAGCATAAACACCTCTTACCTCTTCCAATTATTTGTAAAAACGACAAATCAAATCACTTTCATATTGTACAAGATGATACATTATATCGAGCACTACGCCGCTCAACTCTAAATATTCATTTTTATTATTAATACATCAAGATATAAGCGAAACAAAAAGCACGTCTTTAGCTACTGCATCCTCTTAAGATATAAATTATTAAAAAATATTAATAAGTCTTATTTTTAATTATTTTTCGAGTTGAATTACTCGCAGTGCATATTATACGGAATACCAAATTTGGCAATTCAATTATTAGTATTCCTTCTTATAATTTACAAACAAAGAAAAGTTAAAATCATTTGAATTAAAAGGGTTAAGTTTGTACGGTGGTTTGTTCCGCATTGAGCAGCATCAATTACGTATCGGCATCTGCGGAACCACTGACTGCAGTTGTCAAAAAGGTATATTAAGATACCTAGCGTAGCGTGAGTTAGTAAATTGATTACAGTAGAGCTTATGCAGACAGTATAAATTAGTAGAAAATTTCAAGTCATTCGTTTTTATAACTTTGCATGATACGCGTATTGACTATAGCTTTACCATTGAAAGTGTTTCACATTTTCGAAGAAAGATCCGTATTTAATTAATATATTTTTTCTTACTTGTTCTATTATGACTCAATAAACCTTTTGAGCTCTGTCACTAGTTTTAAGCGTTGTAAAGAGGACGAGGAAACAATATTGCATATATAGTTAATCATGAATAATTCATTGATTTTCTGTATTAATTAATACAAAACACTACGGTAATAGGCTGTCATCTATTGAAGGAACACAGTAATTGCATACACGCTTACTTAGGTAAGGCCTGAATTTAAATTCAAAAAGCCAATGCGAATTAAAATATGTCCGACTAAACTTAGTTTGGTAATACTCGTTTATTGGCACAAGCATAAATACCTGCGAATGATACTGAAATCTTTCTCAGCTACAGCGAGAAAAAAAAAAGGTGTGCGCGAATACTTAGGTATAATTTATGCAAATAGCGCGAGCCTGAAGCGATGATAGGATGATGCGTAGGGGGAGGACAGGTGGTCGATGATATTTGTCTTGCCGATCATGAACATCCATCAAAGCTCGCGGCCTCCTATATATATATATACACTCCTACTTGTTCCCTGCGGTCGTCGAACTCAGTTCTCTCTCTCTCTCTCTCTCTCTCCCTCTCCTCTCTTCAGAGTGTATCGAAGAGAGATGCATAGTGCATATATATATATATA